>JAATOF010007842.1:0-10299 GCA_013170925.1 Podosphaera leucotricha
GTTATTTCGGGCTTGTGTGGCTTACAGTGATAGGTTCTTGTAAAGAGTAATAGTGAAATCTTTGCTGGCAACATAAATGTCCCAGAAATTAGTCATCTGTTTGAAAAGCGTGAATCCCCTAGACATCTGAGTATGCCTTCGTCACTCTACGAACACAGCGACACCGCGAGAAATGTGGCTTGTGGGTCTTGCTGGATTCCAACCCGCTTTCTCCTGTCTCATGTGTTCAGGATACCCAGACTCTACCTGGGAGAACGGCACAGATGATGCACCACTACACCATCCGACCCGACTATAGCCCTTTGACAGCTACCTTTTTGGCTGGAGAAGTGTCTCACGACGACAATCAAGCAATAGTGAGGGCAGAAACATGCGGGCAAATAGCTGATGAATTGAAATAGTCTTGTAAAAAATGCTAATGCCCGCCTAAATTCCACGAAGACAATAGGTAAGGCAATACTGCTACAGAATTTCGCTGTGGGATTATTAGCTGAATTTTTTTGAGTCTACCTCTGTAATAATACATATGGGCGGGCATCTTCAGTCGCAAAATCTCCAATTTTACCCATTATATTCTCTCTATCTGCAAACTGTTAATTCAGGTTTATCTAGATACATTTCCCAAGCCTCGTAGTTTGGGGATTATCAAACAAGCGCTTGAAGTGCTCCTTCTTTTCGGTCTTCTCAATCTCTCGATGAGCTTCGAAAATATCCTAGGGTTCTTTGGTGTCGTAGGATACTTTTTCGTTGGCGAGAGGACATTGTTCTACTGGAGGAGTCGCAGGCCTAGGAATTGTGAGTTGAGGACCTTCCTAGGGTTAGAGGGGAAGGAATCAGCTACTCCGAATAATTTGTGAAGAGGCCTTCCTCCCTAGCATTGTGGTAGCATGCAATAAAGCGCGATTTTTTTGACTCGTGCCGCGTCATCAAGAGCTGAAAGCTACGAAATCTGACCATGGTATCTTGACTTGATGGCCGAGAACCCTGAAAAATCAAGGGGCTGTACGACATGTGATGAATGAGTAAGTAGAAGTAAGATCTTAATCCTTTTCTGCTTGCATATTTACGTGAATTTAAATCTGACATTGCCAGCGCGGCCGTCGAGTATTAACATTTGGGGATGCCCCACCTATTTAGTTTGATGTTCACTCTGGGAAATGGGTACGGCGTCAGGAAAAGGGGTAATTATATACTCTTCTCTTCTGTTAAACTCAGATTAACACAAATTTGACGGTTTACAATTACTGGTACTGCTTTGTAATATCGAATACCCACTTATTATTCCGACAGAAACCAAGTCGTCTGTGGTGATTTTCCTTAGCAATAGCGACGCATCGCGATTTGCGACTGGCAGCAGAGACATACTCAAAGCTAATCCTCTCTCATCAATGTTCCAGATGGCTTCTTTCTAGTGCTCTTAATTTTTTCTAATAATAGTTGCACTGCGCAGGCGTAATTGCCCTTGGATCTAATAGCGTCAATCTTTCTAACTACGTCGACCTCGCTTAATGAAGTATGGGATTCAAATCTCAACAAGAGGTATGAAGATGATAATATTGAAAATTAGTATGATGAAGAATTGAATGACTTAAGAGTTTACCTAACTTGCAAAATTGGATACAGGGACCTGTTGAGAGTGGATGTCAAGCGTATGCTTCCGATGATTCGTCGAAAGTGAGGCCGAACTTCTGCTCATTCTTTTACACCGTAGTTTATTGACAAATTAACAATTGACAACAAGTAGGCCTATGTTAGGGGTTCCAATTGGTAGAGACTTAATGAGATGTTAGAGAAAAAAATATATCCTTCAAGAGGCTTTCCAAGGGAAATAAGATGAGACGCAAGCTGCGAAATTTTAGAACTAAAGCCAATGGGCCGTGGGTTGTGATATGTGGATTACACAAAATCCAGTGAGTTTTCACTCAAAGGAAATGTGTTCGCTGTACCACTAAATAACAGGCAAGGTTTTCGAAGAAAAATATTTCATTGATCCGCCCAATGACAGTAATTCCACTTATATCTGATAATCTGAGTCTTAGCTCCGAGATAATATTTTTCTCAGGTTCAAAGAAATGATCAAATGTCATACCCCGGAGGCTTACTTATGATGAAGGATTGGAAATTACCGAAAAAGTAGGTATCGCACCGGCGATCAGAAATAACCCATTTAGGCTTAAGGTCAATAACTGGTACATGTATTCAGAAAGGCGGTATAATTAGAATGTTTTTCCCTTTCGAAAAAACTCAAATTTGTATGAGGATATTGCTTTTTATTTTATCGACCCATAACGAACCATATTCTCATTTAATTAATTTTTTAAAGCTTTTTTTCAAAACGCCAATCTAAACTAAACTTATGAATTCTATCATGATTCAAACAAATTTGGACAAATAAAACACCGAAAAACAATCCAAAACTGCCTAGCACCTCGATTACATACTTGCGAGAAATGCCGCAAGATGTTCGCTGGTAGTCAAGTCAATGCTCCTTGAATCTGGCAACCGTTTTCCGTCTATTCCAGGGAAAACAATGCTGCATATTATCTTTTGTGAAAATTTCAGAGCCTAAATGGACATAGTGAGAGATCAAAATAACTCATCCTCATATGAAGACCTAACAATGGCCATGAGAGTACATGTGGGCGCCCTGTAAGAATATTTGGCCTCTCACTCTGTCGAGCACAAGCGTATTAAACTTGGTACCAGGAAAGTCCAAGATTGTTAGCAATTTGTGGAATGATTTTGTTATCGTATTTTCGCAATGTTTACATGCGAATACAGTCTTCTGATGAAAAATATTTTCGACGATGTTGCGATGATGGAAAGGTTAGGCTCATTTTTGTTTGATTGAATTATTAGTACTCCGTAGTATGGAAACATTTGTATGGAGCATTCAGATAATTAGTCACTTCAAGTACTGCCCCTCTCATAATAGTCAAGAATTTGAATAAACCCCTGTTACGCTAATGCAATTTGGTTGACTTAGGCATATAGTATTATTTATTGCACACGAACAGCCAAAAACTCTTCTTAATAGGCTCAACTTAAAAACCCATCTGTCTAACTATTCGAGATCTATAATGCAATTAAAATTGCTCATACCGTGCAGTTGCTCCCGAGTATGGTACAAAAAGATGGAAACTTTCTGATCGACATGAAGTTGTTGTGCCTCTTAGCAATTTTCAACAATGAGTGCATCAATTGATTCTTGACCAAAGGAATTCCTTCTCATGTCAGAACTTAAGAATTGGCTTCCCAAATTCTGAGAATGAAAGAAGATACTGCAGCACTTAGGGAATATATTATGCCAAGACTTGTACAACGAAATCCTAGAGTCGCATCTATCGTTAGAGTTTATGAGTTGCTGGCACGAATCAGACAGCCTTGAACTAAGTTCACAAGTTTTTCAAGCTCAATTTAATTTAATATTTAGACCGCTGACATCTGCAATATGGACGAGCAGGGACCAGGATTATATTAAAATAACCTTCTCTTTTAAGAAGACTCGCACGTTGGTTGAATCACAGCGGAATCAAAAGTATATTAATGATACTGCAAAGAAGCGCATGTAACCAGGCTAGAGTCGAAGCCTTAACGAAAGGATATAATGCAATGACTGGAAAGCAACTAGTGGGTTTGTTTATCGCAAGTACATCACATCATCTCCGTATGCCCCGAAATTTTGGACAACCTAAGTACATGTAGCTATAAATATATCTATAATTTCACGGAAGCCATCAAAACTACAATACGGGAACATAAAAGGAGGAAGACATATCGAGTCGGATGGACTGCATTATTCAGTAAACCTGGGATTAAGAGGATCAAGAGAACGACCCTACTAGTTCTGAACTCACTGTTGTTTTAATCTACCCGATTATGTAAGCACAAACTAGAATCTTTAAAATTTGTAGAAGCGTCGCTTAAAAGATAGTCAGAAATCTGTTAGTTTGAATTGCAGTTGTAATTAATTAATAACATGGTGTTTATTTGTTTCTCTGGACTTGGCCTGGCGGATGAAAGGGTCTAGGCTTAATTCATAGTCTTTGTAAATGCTGATACTGGTCACCTGCCTTTGATGCTGCTCAAAAGTATCTGACCAGCGCTGTATGATCGAGATAGAACCGACTCAGAGGGCTGATTATATTTTCTTTGGATAGGGCTTAATTGTGCGTCGGGGATAGCTGGTCTAGCATTTAACATATGTACCCTTGGATCTTCATAGTAATCTGATCGAGATCTTCCTAAAGCTAAAGAATTCATAGTTCAAGCCAATCCTTGCGGAAATAAATTATCGATAATTGAAATTCCATAGAAGATGTTTCCATTCTCCCCGATCTTGATCATTACCCCTATCGATAATAGTCTTGTATGATTTGCAGTTGTAGCTCACAAGACTTAGTTTGCGAATTTTATGCACGTGCACAGGGCCTCATTATGAGCGGAGCGTCACTCACGCTTTTTAAGGGCTTTTAGTGATTCGTTTGCTTAAATTGATCACCAAAGGCCATGAAATAACATGAAAGGGGCGTAATGTACATGATGAGGCCTTGTACGTGTGGGGCATGAAAATCACGAGATCAATCAGAACGCGAACACAGAAGGATCATCAACTAGACCCTGTGAGATGAAACAAATAAGACTGGGAATATCCTTGTACACAGAAAAGTCAACACGCAGGGGCTTGGACTGGGGCGGAAGAGGCATCAGAATAAATGTCGAGCCGTATCAAACCGAAGAAAAGCGTTATTATCCGGGAGTCTATTTTTGTTTACGATAGCCAACCTAATCCCTCGGGATTGTACTAATTGATAAACGCGATGGAAAATATTACTGTCAACATTCCTGAGGCCATCCACGTCAGCGAGCGCAATTGTGCCTAAATTGTTACGGGAAACTTGCCCAAAAAAATGATTGGCATAATCTATTTTTCTACAAGATATCTCTTCATTAATTTTTATTTCTAAAAGTGCTCACCCTTCATCAATTAACCTACCTACCTCTGATCTTTCGTGAATCAACTTTACCTCAAGCTCTCATCCTGGATAAAAGATTTCCTTCACATCTCCTGAATACAGCAGACTCAAGTGATTCGAGTTTATAACCCGTGACTTATATAGATAGCAATAGACAAGATATTACGGGCGCTATGGCCATGGACCGATCGCAACTTCTTCCTGTGGGGTTTTCTTATGATATTGACTCTACCGGTGGGATGATATGTAACGGAATGGCATCTATCTTCGATGATGCTTTTAACCCTTCAGATGCTACGATGGAATTTGTCTGTTCTAACTCTGAGCCACATTTACAGTCGCCACAGCCTCTTGCAGGCAACCTTGACCAACAACTTTTATTCAATTCAACTTACACGAGCAACGTCGACCGCTTCTGGCCAGGTATACAGCAACAACAAGTCCTAGTCCAAGTAAAGCAGCGCCAACAGAGAATAGTCCAGCAGCAAAAACATAATCCTGATATGGTAGAGTGCTCAAGAGGCTCAATGAATTCCGAATTTGGAAATTATAATTCTCAGACGGACGCGACTATTGAGAAAAAATTATCACAACTCATAAGGTCGATGAGACAGGGTAGTAATAGCTATGACGACGAAGAAAGCCAGACATTAAGTAGTCCAAGTTTATCTTCTCAAGACTTCAATACAAAAGTAAAGGAAATGGATGATGATGAGAAACTACTCGCCAGCGAAGAGGGAAAAATGCTCAGCAGCAAGGAGCGTAGACAACTTAGGAATAAAGTTTCTGCTCGGGCGTTTCGATCGAGAAGAAAAGGTAAGAATCTCAGACTCGCATTTAATAGCCTCATTGACATGTGGCAGAGTATATCAACCAATTAGAGGATCAGATTGCAGTAAAAATTAATGAAATTGGAGACCTTCGCGCGAAAAACCAGGCTTTAACAGAAGAAAATACGCGACTATCAGATCTTACTCACATGCTCCTATCGTTGCCATCATTTCCCGGCTTCCTCGAGTCTCTCGGTATTAATCCAACGGCAGCTTTCACTATGCATCTCAATCATGATCAGATAGATAGCATCAGCTAAGAAAGCTCGATCAACTCACGCAAGTATATTAGATCTCAAAAGAGTCTAATTTTTGGACCAAAATATCCCTCATTCCTCGGTTTATCTCTAATTAGAGGGGAATTCCGATAATGTACATCAAAGTGTCTCCATACATTAAATCAATTGCCGATACAGCAATCCTTTTATGTGGCAGTCACATATCAGAGTATTAGGCTTTAAAGATAAGTTTTATGACGATCAATAAAAATGACGACACAGGCTTTTGCTCTTATCTTTGAGTCCTAAACCGACGCAAACACCCATGCCTCAAAAATCATCCAAGCCAGAACTAGACTCAGTACTTCTATGTCGAGTTTTAGCCTTTCTTATTTAAGCCTGACTTATCAGTCATGGAGCTTTAGAAACAATGATGCGAATTTGAAAGCACTCAGTATCTCGATAAAGAATTTGTCAGAACTTCATATCCGGCTTTCATCTACTATATGAACGACGAATATAGTGGCATCAGATGCGCCACAAAGCGAAGTTCTGTTGCCACTCTTCACAGCAACCCAGCATGCTTCCAAATCAAAAATCAAAGCACAAATAAGTCGGGTGTGAAATGTGTTAAAAAATATGACACAAATTTAATCTCATCAATGCCTGGGTAAATTTATGACCAATAGACTAGCGTCAGTGCTGTCATAATAAAAAACGATTAGATTTTCGCAGATTATTATTCGAATTGTAATTGAAAAGTGCTGAAAAACTGAATAGACCATTGAGATGTAGAGAAATTGACTCGTAGCAGGCTTAGTTGACAACCTATTTAATCTAAAAAAATTGAAATAAATCGCCGTCTTTATCTATGGCTAGCCCTAATTTAAGAGCTTTATTTTGTTGCAAGGTAATCCTTAGTCTAAAGGATCGTATTCTAGGATGTCCGCAGGAGCCTCCTGGAGCGATTCCTCGTATGATTGCCGGCTCCAATTAGTTTAAGTCAGAATTCCAAGTACACTTGAGCCTAATCTTTTTCTTTTGACTAATTTCGTCATTCTGGCAGCAGAACTCAAAAAATACTTTTTGATGCCCTTCGACAATTGGATTTTCTATTTCGATTTTCACTATATAATAGGAGGCAAAATATAGCTATAAGGGCTGATCACTAACTCAACATCTTAAGGTTTATGATTGCTCAAATAAGACTGACTAGGCCATATTTTTTAATCTACTCAACGTCGAAGTAGAACCAGCAGAATTTTCCTCAGCTGTTTCCAAGTGATATTTATCAATCTCACGGGCGCGCCGAATCTGAAGGTATCTGAAAAAAGTTGGACTTGTGTATTATGAATCGCTCACCTGGCCGGTGCGGCTATCATATTTAGATGCAACATCGCTTGACAGACTTGGAGGCCTAGAATAGTGCGGTACCATTTTGGCTTGATAAGCTGCTAACGGCCAACCAGTATTCTGTATGGGTAGCTTGGGTATGCCGAGTGACCTTCTACGCCCTACACTTCTCAAGTGCGAGGCGATCCTCCACGGTTGGATATTACTACATGTATGTGCGTCGTCGAATTGACTGTTCCAACAACAGCGGCAGGCTTATGATTGCCCGTTTTCGCAACGGGCTCGCAAGTTAAATTTTTTGTCTTCGTACAGTGTAAAATTTGAGCGCCGTATGTCCGCACTTCCCAGATTACCAGGAGATACGCATTTGATATCAAATCAACGTTCAACTCTCCCCTTAGGCAACGAACTTACGCTTGCTCGAGTGTGTTCCACTCAAATTCTATGGCCTGAAAAAATGTTCGATTGAAAATTTTCAGTTTTTCGGAATTAGGGATGAGGATAGAGTAGACACGCAAAGTAAAGATTCTGGTTTTGCGAATGTGTCTTTTACGCGCATCAAAATAGCAGAGTACTAAAAGTCGATCATACCCATGTCAGGTAAGATTAGGGTTTTAGCGCAGGCTATGCCTGTAACAACGGGCCCCACGCGTATACATAAGTAATGATCACTGTATAATTACTCCACTAAGCTATTGAGTCACTCCCTTAATTAATAGTTAATTCCCTAGGCCCAAAAAATCCATCGACATGGATTGAATTTCAAATACGTTTTAGACGACCGTCGTATCTCAGCGTCATCTCAATCATTTCCAGATCAAAGGGTTTCCCTTAATTGCAAAAAAAAACTCTATTAGTTTAGGTATTGATGGAATAGCTAACGATCGCAGCATTCTACCGACTTAAACTCAAGCATCTGCCTCTACAATGTCTAGTCTACCATGAAGTTCAGTCCAAACTGTAAGAAAAAAACAGGTAGCTGCATTAACACAACATCGAATTGTATTTTAAAACAAGATTGTCTTTCTTGGTGATCATTTACAGCATATACGCAGCTAAACCATCAGGAAGCAGACTAGTTTGTGCTTCCATTACAGCCACTCATGCTGTACACATGAAGCATCATGATCAGCGATTAGATGATCATATTAACTATGATATTATTGTTTTGCCATCGTTTCAGAGATGATTGCGAGCACATGCAGAGGGGTTTGAAATAAATGGTATTGCTTTAAAACTATGCAAGAAGAGAGAACGTGATTTAGTAGAGCCTATGAAAGAAGCAGCTCGGTGCATTTCTAGCTCAAGCCAACGCTTGCCGATTAGAAAAGACATGTACAAAAGTCGAGGGACATTAAATATCGCGTGACAAAAGCTTTACCTGGGGGAGTTCCTTTTCCATGAAGAAACATGCATCCGAAACTTAGCCATAGGCAGAAGAGACATGGCATCACAACGCTTGAAATAAAATTCTACAATTGATGCATACGCTCGTGCAGAACTTAAAAAGACTATAAATTCAGAGTCTATAGAGCGCAATCAGGCACGTCAAGTTAAGAATAAAGCTAAGTCACTTTCACAGTCCTTCAAAACTCGCAAAAGAGGACAGTGCTATTGAGCTATTATAGTGGGAACAATAAGTCACTCAGGTTGCTCTCAGGCGCAAACCTCTTTTGGATCAGAAGTTTTCCTTCGGTCAGACGTCTTTTGGAGACGATAATGGCATCGAGCTGTCTAATAGATAGGAATCTAACAACTGAACCCCTGGTCGCCTTCTTGACAACTAGCACGGTTCGGAATGGTATACTGCTAGTTGAGGAAGAAACGGCAGTCTGGCTAGGCGTCCAGCGCGTCAGAGGCCAGTGGAACACATTATATCTTTGTATTCAACCTGACGATGGTAGTTGACTTCTTATATTTTAGAGTAAATAACATTCAGTATTGCGCAGGATGTTTATTCGTTATTGAGTAATTAGGTAGAAGTATAATAAACGTATTCTACTTAAAAACTTGCGTTCGTTCTGTGGTAACACCTGTACAACATCTCTGTCCGTAGTATGGCTTAAAATAACGAGCACTCAAGTTGTTTGGCTTGCACGTAGCTTTGTTTGGATTTAAAATCGAGCTTAAGAGTTGAGACAGATCCTTGAGTTTAACTCTTAACTCTCTCTTTCAAGGTCCTAGGCTTATACTCTACACCCTCTGAAGTCCAGGACCCCCGGTACTCAATGAGCGCCGAGAAGATCACAGATTTCAAAACATAGATATTTTTGACTCATTCTTTTTTAACAGCAGCTTAAGGGATTCCCCAGATTAACTATGATCTTAACAAAAAGCATAGCGCAACGCCGACAATTTTTCGACCTCAACTACGAACAATTGATTGCCTATCACTACAACCTTGAATCAAAATATTGTCTTACATAATTTTCGGCAAGTAGATCAAGTACGAATATATTTTGAGATGTAGTATCTATCAATGGTTGTTGGTGAGGTAGCAGCTGTGGAAGGTAGAAATTTGGTATTTATTTATTTATTTATTTATACACGATTAACGCCAAGCAGGCTCACAGGTCTTATCCCGGTGAGGTTTTTAGTCGATCGATTTTATAGGGTCACGTGCACGAGGTGTCTCAGGGTTTCGACTGTAAATTCTACAGTAAAAACGTTTAAGACTATTCTCCTCCCGAACACGTGGAGCCAAGGGTAGGTAAGGAGTACGAGGATGTTCCGAAGGTTCGAGAAGAAGGCGCTGCTACTGGCGCCGATTGCTGGAGCGGCGCTGGTACTGGCGGCGTGCAGCGGCGATGGCGAAGACCGTCCGACGGTCGACGTCATCACCGGCAGCCCGAACGCTGGCGGTGCACCGACTGGCTCAGTAAGCGCGAGCGGCGCTGACGTTGCCGGCCCGCAGCCGACCCA
>JAATOF010007846.1:0-14691 GCA_013170925.1 Podosphaera leucotricha
CAGTTGACGCACATTCTCATTCAGCATGAGCAATGGCAGGTTTGGGGAATACCTCAAAGTCTTGCTGTAGATCAATAATCGATATCATTATCTGAATTAGCTGCTGTATAGGCCAGTCTCTTTGGCTAGACAGTTACGTTGAGAAGCTGCTTAGTCAGGTGTGTGTGGTTAGTGCTGTGTGTGGTTAGTGCTGTGTGTGGTTAGTGCTATTGGCACAACAATAATTTTGGTTATGGTGAACGAAGTAAGTATGCTATGTATGATTTTTAGATCTAAAGAAAAAAAATAAATTAAAATTTGGAGATGACAGCAAGTGCAAAAGACAGTTCGAATCCTAGCCTTGGGTGGGCTGGGAGGAATCTACATCTGTCATAGTAATTGCTGTGCAACGTTGGATGATCAGTCCATCATTACACGCGGATTGTTAGGTGGCCATTCTACAACCCCGCAGACCTTGTGGATACCAGGTTTTTTCCAGAACAATGACTCCGCAACAATGTAAAGTAGCAATTATTAGGACCCCAGTATCCAGGTTAATTACTACCCAAACACGAGATCGTCATCTACAGATGGGAGAGCTCGGCACCGCTACGCTAGGTAGCCGATGTCTTTAAACCCGAAGGTTAGAAGAGAAGGATCTAAAATATAATATATTCCTAATATGTCAGGGCGCCCACATAAGAACCACTCGTCTTTGGAACACCCTATTTACGTAAATAATTTACACTGCCTCGTCATTTTGTAACCATCATCATATTAATAAAAATTTCAAAATGCCTACCTACGAATCACTCTTTTCTCAAGCCATTTCAGCATATTTTAGCAATTCATGTTCTTCTCACTGGGAAATGTAGCACCCGTAAGAATGGTGCTGAGCCGAATCAGTGTCTATCAAATGATCAAGAAAGATTGATAGTTAATTGGATTAAAAATTAGATCGTATAAAGCAAGCGGTTCAGGGCGATGAAAGTCCTCTCAGTAAAAATTGAATTATCAAGTTTTTAATACGAAACCTAGAAATTAAATCAATGATATAAAGCCTCTTGATAAAGCTAGTGCTGAGGCTGTGAATCCCGAAAAATTAAATGAATTTAACTCATACTTCCTAAAAATAAGTGGTGATTATGGCATCAAGACTGAGGCTATTTGGAACATGGAAGAGCAAGGCCTTGCGCAGGGTATCTGTATGAACCAGTAAGTTATTGCTAGTTTTAATAAGAATTATATTGACAAACAAGCAACTTTCGACTATGAGCGGGTGACAATTATGGAAACAATCAGTGCTTCGAGCCGGTTTATTCGCCCTCTGATTATCTTTAAAGGCAGTGAGCCTCAGACGAACTAGTTTGAGGAAGACGTGTCTGATTGGATCTACACAACTTCGAATCAGATTGCTTTTGCGTGGCTCAAGTCAATTTTCCTACCCGAGACAAGGCCCAGAGCGAAAATTCGTGGCATTTGTTGGTTCTTGATGGACATGGGAGTCACACCCACATTGATTTTTTATGGGAATTCTTTCAAACAAAGTACATTTACTCTTTTTTCCTGCCCATACTTCCCACGTCTTACAAACCCTCGATATATATGTTTTTTCTTCACTCAAGGCTCGTTAAAGACGGCTTTTAGATGAGATTGCCGGTATCCACGGTTAAGCCCTTCTCAAGAAGCAAGCTTCATAAAATATTGTCACGAAGCACGTAAAGACTGATTGACGCCTCAACAGATCAAGTCTGGCTGGTATGCTGCCATTCAATCGACAGAAAGGACTCCAAAATCCGTTTACACTACCAGATCCTATAGAGCGGCCAAAAACACCACCAAATAACCCCAAAAAGCGCCAAATTCGAGAGCGAACTTCCCCTCCGGAACCCTTCTGATGTGTATCACAATATACAGGGGTTAAGAAAGTCCAATGAGCCCACATAGATTTCTTTCACGTGTTTGCGCAAGGCAGCCAAAGCTATCGGGGAGATTAAGGCAGACATGGCGGGATTACAACTGATCAACGAAGCACAGGCAAAAAAACGAGTAATTATCATGATCAACAAGAGAGAGAAGGTCATGACCGATCCAAACACTAAATTTGCTGACGTGGAAGTGATTAAGAGGTCCCAACTTGAAGCTGAGGTTGAAGCAGTTCATCAAGCGACTCGCCGGGCAAATCAAGAGAAATATTCGAATAACAGAGCCTAAAAGCGACATGAACGACAGCCTACACTTTCCTTTGAACAATACTTGTATGAATTTCAGCTAGAAATGTAAATATAGAGTAGTCGAAGTCACGCGGAGTGTTCCAAAGACGGGTTGTTCCAGTGGGGGTGCTCCGACTTAATTTATGATACACTATGACACAAGAAGATGACCCCATTAAGAGTTGTTGAAAAATTTCTTATATATATATGGGCATAATTTAACAGTACTTGGTAGGGTCACACTCGAATAAATTATATTTATATACAAAAGGACTAACGAAATAGTTCACATGCTACCGTGATATCCCCTAAATTAAGACATAACCAACAATTAAAAATTTCATCTTCGAGAGATCGAACACAGAATGCGCTACCAAAAGTGGGACAGCTTACTCATCCCTAACTTAGCCATCTACTATAGGCCCACCTGTAGGGCGAAAACTTGTGAAATTATATATTTTAAACAGTTAAAAATATAGGATGTTTAAGAATTATAGTGAGTTGCAGATTTCCACTTTCGGAGTCATCAGCACTTCCGAACATGGCTTGAGCCTCCGTGATATCTAGCTCAACGAGTTCTGGAGATTCGGTAATACGGTTGCCTCGTCTTCTAGCTTCGTCAAGGGTATTTAAGCGGACAGTCGCATCTTCATACGAACACCTTGATACATAAGCGGTTTGTCCACACATTTCTGCCCAGATAGCAGCTTATGATCATCGAGAGATGCTTCTTGGGCCAAGGAAGTGGCTGCCTCGTCCCCAGGGTTAGTCCTGGCGTTTGCAACGACTTCGAGGTATTTTATATGGGCAGATTTATCGGCCTTTTCTGCTGCTCTTATCTTTGCCGAATGTTTCATTTGATCTTTGGGAAACTTTCTTTGCTCTTGCTTGCTTTCTCGACTGAATTGCCCCACGCTCGCGGACCTTGGATAGCTGTAATATCATGAGGTGTAATGAGATTAGTAGGCATACGGACCAACCACTAGACTGGCTCTGTACTACTTCAGAGAATGCCTGGACCTCGAATGCGATTGGCCTAGAGTGACTTAAGCAAATATTTATCTCTGGAGCCGCATTTAACGATCGATATTAAATTTTGATACTTGACGGCCGTGGCAGCCATATCGACCTCGATTTCATGCTTCTTTGCAAGGAACATAAAATTCAGCTTCTCTTTCTCCCTCCACACTGATTCCACATTCTCCAACCATTAGATTTGGCTCCATTCTCGGTCATAAAGTCAGATTACCGAAACAAGTCTCGGATCTTTCCTCCTACAATGACGCCGTACCCATCAAGAAGAAGCGATTCATCAAGGTCTATAATTGTTCTAGGGGAAAAGGACTGTCTGATGGAGTCATTCGATCTGGTTGAAAAGCTTCTGGTCTTGTGTCATTCAACCGATAAAGCGTCCTACAATCTTCTCAAGTTCTACTCCACAAAAGCAGATTCGGGCCATACTTCCATCCAGCGATATAATACAGACACCGAGTAGTTCACTAGATATGTTTAAAATTCAGCAGTTTATTTAAACCTCAGAGTGTCTGTCCCGTAGCGTCCGAAGTAGACTTGGAAAATGTGGCAAGGCACTTGAGAAGGCCAGTATTACCATAGCTGAGCGGCAAGAAAAGATTCGTGAATTAGAATCTAAACTAGAGACCCTACAACCTTTTCAGCCATGAAAGCGAGTAAAAGAAATCAAAATCAAAGGTTTGCAGCTCTTGATGAATATTGGTGGTGATAAATGAAGAAGTTTCAGCTCATGAGGCTAGAAGAACGGCCAAAGCAAGTAAAACTTCTGGGAAAAAGGCCATACTAGTTGAATCAGAACATGAATAGTTGTAACTGCGTAATTATTTTCAATTTTAATAATCATATCGCTGTCTACGTGGTGCTGAAGTGCAAAGGTACATTTATATTGGGTAGCCGAATGATAGGGGTCCGGGCTTAATACTACTACCTGGCGGAAGTATAGATTCACAATTTTATGATGATGTCTCGATTGGGCTGGACAAACCTTGAGGCCCAATGTGTCTTGGGCAGATGCGGAGAGAAATTATACTACCTAAAGGAATACCACCGAGATGTTTTCTTTATGTAGATTACCACACGGCTTGTCATGAGTGTCGACGATGTCGATATTTTGGATCAACGACGACGAGATCGTTCATGATGATTTTGCGGATCATCTTGCAAACGGGGTCAGAGAAAGGGAATATGGCTAGAGAAATAGACGAACCTGCCAACCCACCCCTCGCCGTCAGACGCGTGTTCCACAAGGATGTCGATGAGTCGGCGCAAACAGATAACCTTGCGTCGGTCAATTCTTCACCCGTGCTCACGACGTGTCGAGAAGTGGGACGTTTGTGCGGAGACAGCGCTCGCGATACACTTGCTTGCCCTGTAGTTTTGTTGGGTGCTGTTGACGACTGGACTTCAAGCCTGCAGTTGCCTTCGTAATGCTTCTTGTATGACCGCCTCTGGATTTTTTCCGGCGAGGCACAATTGAGTTCCCGATTAGAGTAGGATAGATTCGATCCCTCCAAAATACTTCTTGGCTGAATATTTCCATCCCATCTCTGATTTTTGGACCTGTGAAATTTGAAGGCGTTCATACATGTCGTCTCAGTGTGCCCGGGAAACTCGGCAGCACTTGCGATTAAGTTGTTTACATCAGGTACGGTTCAAAAAAAGTGTAGGTGGTGTTTAGCGTCTAGAGTGGTAAAGAATTTGAAAGTGCTTGGAATTAAATCTAAACTGATGACAAAAGTAAAAATATTCTAACATGATTCACCCACCCTCCGTCCATCTATTTAAAATACAAAAAGTACCGAAATTTATTGATCACATTACTTGCCGCGGTAAGCAGCGCAAAAGCCTCAAGCGCACGTCTTGCTTCTTTGCCGCCCTACCCCACTACTCGTGACGAATAAAGTTTCTGTCACTGACCGGTGCTTTGATCAGCCGTTCCAAGCCGTGATATCCTTCGTCGGTCTCGGGTTAAATCTTCATAGATCTGATCAGCACTTTCAAAGTACTGGGTGCGTCGGTTCGGGCGATCCTGACTCCCTCGGCGGTGAAGTTTCACATGAGCGACCATATTATCAAAGCGGGAGAACGACTTTTTGCACAGTTTACAGCTCCAGGGTTCTGCGTTTGTGTGGGTGCGTTGGTGCCGTTTCAAATGTTCCTGACGAACAAACTTCTTCCCACATCCTTCGAAATCACATTTTTTCAAGGAACCGGGCACAAAGATCGTCTTGCCGCGGAGAAACTTTCCATATTTGCGCGGCCGGCCGACGCGTCGCGGACGTTCGTGAGCTGGTGGGGTTTGAGCTTCCTCCTCTTGCACGGGTGTAGGTGTCTTCTCTGAAGAAAGATGGGTTGGTAGAAGGCACATCCCAGAATAGTTCCACTCAAGTTCTGGCACTGATCCGAGAATGTTTAGCTTCGGGCTGTGCTGGGTGGTAAAATTTTGAGAAAAGATATTTGAGTCTAAAATGGGTGAAGACTGATCGAGTCCCTGTGAAGACAGTAGGGAATCTGGGATCGAACCGAAATCCACGGCTTGATGAGGCATACAAAACTGAAATTGTGGGTCCGATATCAAGTCATCGAACAAGGGAAGCTTTTGCTGCGTGGATTGTAGAAAATTATTATTAGAGAATGTGTGTGGGTTATTAATCCAGTTGGTGGAGGTCGACAAATATCTCATAGTTGGGTGTAGGTCATCCCCATCTTGATTCTGACTGACTAACGATATAGAAGAAAGCCCATCAAGACATCCATAGGAGTCAGTTGTAAGTGGGTGGGAAGATGTAAAAGACGGACAGCTTTGATAATTTGGAGTAGAATTGTATAGCATGCATGTACCCTTTTTGGAGAATGAGTCACTCCAAGGTGTAAGACAGGATTCAGAACAGGATGAAACTTCAGAGTATGATGGAGAACCGATAGAATAAACCGGTGAAAATGCATAGTCGCATGCTTGGTCTTGGTCTGGTGGTAGGAAAGACATTTTAGTTCCAGTAGAGAATCTTGAAAGTGCTCAACGGTCGAAAAGCAAGCGGTATAATCGATGGTAAATCTCTATCTTTAGTGCATGAATATGTTAGATAAAAAGACAACTAGTAATCTAAATTTCCATTTCAAAAGAAGTCACCCAAATGTAAGTTAATCAGAGTTGGATCAAAATGAGAAGCATGGCATATTCAGTAAAATTTTTGATCCAATTAACAGCATGAACTTTAGATCTTTCAAATGTAGTAAAATAAACAGACAGGCATATGCATTTCAAGACAAGGGAGAGACGCAGTATCTCACCTAAGTGAACCAGAATTGATCTTTGGTTACGAACCAGAAGTGAACCAGAATTGATCTTTGGTTACGAACCAGACTAAGAGCGAAATGAATGAATGAATGAACGAACGTGAGCTGCTGGTGGATTGAATATCCCAAACACGAGGGCAACAGACGGTAGATATAGATCTCAAGCATCATCAATATCATCAATCTTCTATGCTTCTAGAACCCTCGGCCTATTCCTAGTCAGATTACAACTACTAGAGAATGTTGGGAGCCAGGGACCATGGAACTTCTGGACTTCTTTTGAAACTTCCAACCGAACGTCTCGCTTAACATCATGCGAAGATTCGCAGAACATGGCCCATGTATATGAGCTATCACTATTGTCTAATATTTCCAACGATATCACTTTTTGTCTTAACTCAAGCATTCATTCAGAGTTGCTGGGGAAGATTCCCGAGTAAACTTTTGTATCTCATTGGTTATCAAAGAAAAGACTCGTGCCGTTTATAACTATTCAAAGTTAGATCCTAAGTATGGCATATAAAATTATATTTCCTGATAACTTGGGGCTATTGCAGCCTTGAGACTTCCGAGACCCCATGTGGCATCGACCCAGGATACTGGTGCAAGTTCAAGCCGGAAATGGAGAATTATCCTCATTTCGGATTCTATGAACCCTTAATCCTTGGTTCTAGAAAATTTTATTTCGCTGCCCGGCTTGTAAATATGCAAGCCTAGATCAGTTTACCAACTGGTTACATTGAGAGATGCGATGCGTCAAAACATAATATGAAAAATGCTATTCTCTGTTAGCTATTAACGCTATATGTATATGTTTTAGATTGGATAAATTGATAAAGTTGCACGAGCCATATCTGGCCTGCTTTCCTAAATGAGTAGTAATAGTATACACCAATTATGTATATCTGTGTTGATTTTTTATAGTTCGGATGATTATTATGCTGTCATTAGAGTTGACTAGGATATATGGAGAACCGAGTGGAAGCAATCTATCCCGAAATTCCTTAGATCAAAAAACTTGAGGCAAAAGCTGGATCGAGTAACCTCACTCTCAAATAGTTGTTCATTTAATTCCACTGTATGATATTGACATCAAATAATAGCAATCAAAAGGAGATACTTTTTTCAATGCTAGACCCTGAGAATCTTTTAATATTGACCCGAAAGATTAGCCAAAAGCTATATCTTGTAGATTTCCCCAGGCTCAGAAAAATTCGTGATTCAGCTGTAGATGAGGCGTCCCAGCTAGTGGGGTTATCTGAATTACATTTGCCAAATATAGTAAATTTCTAGAAGTGTATTAAGGTTTAAGCAAGTAGCTCCACCAAATCATGGTAGAGAGCTTTGTAATTCGAAACTCAACTACCGCTCGGCCTATTGTCTATTCAATTATTCGAAATCAGGACTCGACTAGGGATAGTAATAGTAGACATTTAATGTGTTATGATCCGTCGAGAAAGCGTATCTTGATACAATCTTATGACCGAGCCATCATGCGTAAATTGTATGGCGAGCCGCCCGTAAAATTTTGCAATTTCAATTCACCTTGTCGCCGCCGGTATCTTTTCACCATCATCGTTTTCTTCAATTTCGATTCTTTTGATGTACCCAAACAGGGGTTAAACATAAGCGCTCTGCCGCACCTGTTTCGTCGCAATTCCTCCGGCTTGTTCGCTCCAGGCGCTGGATTATTCGGCTGAAACCCATCATCACGATGATTTCTAAATAATAAAAAACCCACGGATTCAGACCCTATCAAGTACGCTCTTTAAACTTGGAGAAATCGAACATCAGAAAACTGAGATTTGGTAGGCTGAATGCCCCGTTACGGTGTAATATTTATTAAGTCATGTGACCTTTGATCAGCGCAAGGATCTGCAGGGCGACGGGTTAACTAGAAACGAAGATGCCGCTTCAGTTCCTTCTGGAATTTGTTGTGTTTCGAATCAGCCCTAGGAGGCAATTGATCTGCCATCGCTCGGCGGTTGGGACGTTGGAATGTGAGTCTCTCTTCAAATTAAATAATTTTGTACCCGCTGTGGCTATGCTTGCGTAGTTGTCTGGTAAAAGTAGAGTTTATGATCAGTAATTGGAGCTTGAATGGACTTTACGATTAATTACTTTCCTAAGATTTAATTTCCGCTGATAATACACATCCAATCTGAGGCACACCAACCGCTATCTTCTGGTATCTTTTAACATACCATCTTCTACTTAAACGAGGTCTAGAATCATATCTGATGAAGGAAGTTAGTCCTGTTAAAATAGAACTTCACAGTAAATCATATTTATGGCCAGGCTTATAACCTGTTTAGAGAATAAATTAGCAATAAGTCTTCTGATTTATGGAAATTGCGAAGTATTGTTTATTAATTTTAGTAACAGAATTCCTAGAAAGTCAACATATATTGGCCCGATACGGCTAGAAGCAGAAATGTGGTTATTTTGTTTCAATATTTGTCTCTTATATTTCCAGGTTTGTTTGTATGCCTAAATCATCTCCGAATGTTCCTCGGATTTCTTCTTCAGTAGCCTCCATCCCTTCAGAGGACATGAGCTTGTTGTTTTTGTCTTCAGCTAGATGTCACGCATATTAATAAGTTAAACTTGACGCCAAACATTGGACAAAACAGGCACAAAATATAGCAAGGAAGCTAGTGATAGAAAATAGAAAGGATCACTCACTTCCAGCTTCTATCAATAAATTTTCTTGGACTTCACAATCCTGTAGGGTACTATCAGCACCTATTTCGCATCTTTTACCCAAAATGCAACCAGTCAATTTGCATCCTTTGCCAACAACAACGCCATCCATTAACACACAGCGTATTAGTTTAGCCCCAGTTTTTATGTAACAATTTGCTCCAATTGTACACTCTTTGATTGAAGATTTTTCCTCCACAGTTACATTCTCTGCGATAAGGCAGTCAGGTCTCGTTACCGTAGTGCGTGGTGCGATGCCTTCGGGATGCGCAACTTTCTTCTGATGAGCAAATGGAGACGAAGCTTTTTTGCCAACTTCCTCTATAGATTCTAACTTTGCTAGTTGAAGACATACAGAAAGAAGCAGAGGGGCAGTATCAACACGTCTGATTAGCTTTCCTTTCGGTGGATGTAGATAGGCCAGGATAGGAGGCACAACTAAGCTGGATTTCGACGCAGCAAGAGCCGTCTCTCTTAATTCTGAGGTGCATGTTGTACTCAAGTTTGGGGGATTATTAATATTACTTCCCAAGAAATTTTCTTCGCGCGTACTTGACTCTGCTGTTGAGAAAATTTTCCCCAGCCCAAGCTTCTCACCTAGGCCATTTTGCCATCCAGCTTTCGTCCACCATCCAATAACATCTTCGCCAACACTATCCATACGCTCATTCTTTTTGATTAGGTCCAAAATCCAGAGTGGGAAGATGTATATGTGGGCATCACGGTGCGAGCTGAGCATTCTTAGTTGAGGATGGGCACGGATAAGACCGTGTCGAATTGGGAAACTTTTTTTTATCTCTACCAGGTCCTTGAGTGTATCTGTTGGCACTGAATAGACGAGCTTAGAAATATGTTTCTGCAATGAAGATTTTGCAGAAGGTATAGGTCCTACTTTTAAAGGCGAGGTTGCAATGAAATCTGTTTCTTCTCCCTTTACTATTGTATCCCCCTTTGTTTCATACCAGACTCCTAATCCACCCTTTTTTCTTCCCTTCAGATAATTATCTGCTATTTTCGATCCAATAAATTCTTCATTCTCATTCACTTCACCTTCAAGACTAGACGTATCTCTGATCATCCATGTCTCCAGTAATGACTCTCCATCAAGCTCACAGACAAGGTCACAGGGGAGGACAATGAAATCCCCTCTGATTATCTCCCGAACCTCAGGGAGACGAAGTATCGCTGCCGTCCCCGTGTTTTGGTCTAAGGCTTCTGGTGCTAGAATGTTGGGTTTGGGCAAGGGTAAACTAGTCAAATGGGGGTTTGTGTTAAGGGCAACTGTGATGGCTGGTGCGGAGATATGGGGCGCAATTAAAGTGATATCTTGTATCCATCAGTGATCTTCCAAAGTTATAGACTAATGATTTTTACAACCTCTATTTCAAGAAGCACGTGATTTGGAATCCAGGAATCACTCACTGGTAACTCCCATACGATAACAGAAATCTATCGGGTACCAGACCATTGGTCTATTTGCGATGGGGATAAGCGCCTTTGGATTCTCTTCTGGGTTTGCAGTAAACGTCGAAAAGGAGGAACCGGGACCGCACAATATAATCGCTTGCAACCCAGGTGCGGGCATTGCGAGGGCGTGTGGCATGATATCACCTCTGGAATCCTATTGAAAATTTGATGTAGCCCCTCAAGTTGTTCTGATTCTCGTATTTGTGACAGGCTGGTAGTTTCGTGATCAAAAAAAATTTCTGTGTAGGTATAATAGCACCTCGACGGAGCTAGGTAGTTAACCCACCGACAAACCTTCAGCCTCACACCCTAGCTATAAACTGTATTGTAATGCAACGATGAAGAGTGTTGAATGCGCCCATCGACGATTACCATTTCTAGATGTCTTATCAAAGTAATGGTCGCCACTCACGATCCTCGCGTGAAAGCAGTTTCTCACGCTGGCTTCCTCTGGCATTCACAGTAACAGCTGCGGCTCTAGGAGTTGCTGTCTGGATATGGAGTGAGCGCGACGATGATGACGAATTGCCCCCTGGAGAATCTACTGATAGCATATATTTTCCACCCAGATATGACGAAGTTTCTAACAAAGACGTTGGATCAAGGGATGGTGCTTACAGAACAATTCCCACTCAGCCGACGCAGCAAGAAAGCCTGAGTTACATGACAAGGATGTCTGATGTATTAAGGAGAACACCAAGTCCTCAACAGATATTTGATGGTGCAAGCAGAAGTATTGTTGAAGGGATCACGGCAGCTGGTGCAGTGGTCGGAACTGCGTTGGGAAGCATTATAGAAGAAGATAAAAACGCGTACAAAGATCATTTAACTTGGAGTGAAGAAGCGGATGCAAGAGCCGTAAATCTTGATTCGAATTTACCCTCACAAATAACTCAAAATCGACCTGAAAACAGCCCAGGTCCCCCGGTTACACTGAGAGTCCAAGGTCCAAAGAGGAAGACCGTAGCCATCGTTCTCTCAGCCGATAGTTATGATGACTTCAAGAATAGTGATGGAAAGTTCCAAGGGTATGCTGTAAGTCTTCATCACGTTTAGGTGATATGTGCTAATAAATATGAGCCGGTCCTTTCCTTTCTGCCCCAAAGCAGCGACTTTTCGAATCTACGCCTTTTTATACTAATTTATGCACCATTATTAAAAAAACACCCAATCGATGCTGCAGCTACTGAGTCACCTATCCTATCATTTTCCAATATTTGTTATGACGAAACACAGTCGCCCAGTAGCGAATCTGATAAGCTCCTGTAATAATGCTTACACCTTTTACCGAATAAAGCTAATCCAGTTTAGAACATCAGCAGCATCTCTTGCCTTTCATAGTGTATATTCTCAAGCTATTGGTCTAGTAGAGAAAGAAACCATGGTTCTACCTTTCACCACCTGTACAGGCCACGCTCAAATCTTACGCCATCTAAAGCCCGAGATAGTTTATCTTCAAGAAAATCTCTGCGGTAATGATGGCGAGATTATTACTCAACTGCAAACGTGGCTACATCAAGACGTTGGCGTAATCGTCGATGACGATTATGCTTCTCGTGGCAGATCCAACGATAAGAATAAACCCGAGCAAGCCGACATGGAAAGCTTGTGGTGGTGGAAGAAAGAAGAAAGGACTGGTAAAGGAAGTGGAGTATTTATCATTAAGACATCTAATATTGGTGATGATTGGAGTAAAAGAGTCGAAAATAAGAAATGATTGAAAATTTAATTTTAGCGACTTGCGAGACACATTTTATAGGATATTTTAGGAATTACTTGCTTCTTTTACTGGGTTAGTGTCTCTCTAGTGATCATCAAATGCTCGTCATCTAGAGTTCAATTTTTCCAAGTCAACAAACTTTCGGCTTGGGGTTGACGGTTGTCCACTTAAAGTTGCATAATTATCTGATAGCTTGATCAACTTGATACATACAGGGGTTGAGCATTTCTTAGACTTTCATTCCTCTTGATTGCTAACTTGGTCAGTCAAACTCAAACTTTGATAGTTCTCGGTCAAATATGACGCCAAAGTATATACTGACACCTCTTCACTCTCCTATGTTTAAAAATAAGGTCATGAACAACTTCTCTGCAACTCTATTTGATTGTTGACGTTGGCTAGATTATTTTATTATTCTAGATGGAAGAAGCGCTCACCAAATATAGTTGAGTCCTCGCTCATCATATTATATTGCTTCTCTGCTCAATCTAATCAAACGTATCAAATTTATCCTAAGTTGTGAAATTCACCAGGCTTTAAGCCCTAATATGTATATTACCTTCAGTTCGAGTCATGGAGAGGTCCCGATGTATAGTCAACCATAGTCTCGACTATACTGCATGGGAAACTAGGTCTTGATCTTCGGGATGCCAGTGCTTGAGAAGAAAAAGCTCACACGATGTCCATAAACTGACGAAAAATTTCAGAACAAGGGCGGCCGGTCAGTGAGGATCTGACCAGGTAGATCATTATTTTTTAATTGTTCCGACCCATCGCTGATCCTTTCATCTCTAGATCAGAAACGTTGTGGGAGTGCTCTCAGTGGATATGGATCAGGACACAGCTAAATTATCAAAACGTCACACATTCAACCGCTCTCCCTGCCTGCTGAGGCCAAAATTGAGTCATTTGATGCTCTGTTTTCGGCTTGCCAGCAGCATGCTGAATAAGCTGGATATACTTTTATAAAACACAAGTTGGAAAGACGCAATGGTCATCTAATACGTATCATTGCTTGTAAGCGTGCAGGGATTTCAAAATCGAGATACATGGAGAATGATACATCTCAACTACGCTCGCGAAAAACTCAAGAAGCTGGTATTTTCTATTTCTAATTTCTTAAGTAAACTTTAAATAATTGATTGATTATGATGCATGGTTTCGCTGAAGGCAAAAGAAGGTGTTGACAGCCAGTGAACTCTCAATCATAGACATTTTCAACTATCCGTACACAATCATGAAGCAAGTCACAGCTCCTCATTCATCGAGCATCGTCGACTAGACTCAGAGAGAAAGAACCATGAAAGTAAGTTGCTCTAAGCTGGAGTTTAGCCGAAATAGATCGGCTCAATCCTTCGAATGGGGGACCTTACCATATCTACTTCTCATAGGGATATATACAATATTAGGGCTGAAGCTGTTCGAGAAAGGAAACAGGGCTAACCAACACCTTAAGCCCTAATTTCTAATTTGGAGCAAGAACAGATAAGTGGGCAGACCTTCCGGTGTCATTTAGACACCTAGCGTCGAATATCAATGATTTCCTTTGCCGTCTGGCAAGCAGTCCATCACGCGTGACTTCATTTTGAAATCTTGCCAACAGATTGTACTTATAAGACGAATAAATATGATATGCCGCTTGTCTACTTTATGGAGATTTACTATCATGGTAATTGTTTTACCATTGCTCTTCGCTTTTTGGATCGTGAGGTCCAACAGAACTACGATCAAGCGTTGGATTGGCTTAGTGAGGTCGTACATACCCGCAACGGTGCCACGCTATGGCCGTCGTCCATCATAACAGAGTGTGAAATAGCACGAACTAATGTTTTTGATTGAAAGTTTACAATTCGTGACAAAAGTTCTCAAATATTTACCAAAAAATCCTTGCAACACATTTTTCTCCCCACACCCTAAACTAATACAATCGTGTAGATAAAAATTATTCAATTAAATCAAAATACTATCAAACCATGGTATTTAGAACATTTAATCTTTGTTTTTGGTTGAGTTACAGGGGGGGTAAATAGGCTAGTACAGTTGAACAGTTTTGTCACAAGTTATAAATACAACCCAACCTCTTGTTTATTTTATAACTTCTCATTGTATAAGTTTATGAACTATGGCGATTGAAGTCTTTGTCTGTTAGATTTATTCGTGCTATCTTGAGTCCAAGACTATTATAACACTAGGGCTCCTCTCTGACCCAGGCCAGACCTTTTACAGTGCTCCTATCCCCTTTTGCCACGAACCTAAGATCACTGATACATTGACCCATGA
>JAATOF010007848.1:0-21830 GCA_013170925.1 Podosphaera leucotricha
AAGAGATGTTACTTTTGATGAAAATAAAAGATATCAGCCCGACGAATCGCAACAGGATCCTCTCCTTATAAGAGACGAATATATCCTTAAATCTATTGATAGATTTACTTTCCAAGAATCGCATATATGATAATCCTTCCGCAATTGCGTCGGAAATCCCAGATATGAAGGAATAACGGCAAGTGTGTAGTGTAATTCTGACAAGAATTGATGTTCAAACAGATGCAAAACATGAGGTCGTTAGAAGAAGATTACAAGCTTGCAAAGTTTATCAACTTCGAAAACGTGGAGGTAGAAAATAATTAGGAGGTAATGTGAAGCTGACTTCCATGTATCTCAGCCAAAAATATCAGTGAGATGTTCTAGATACCGTCGATTGATGGGATTTTGATCTATCTAAGTAAATTATAAATCCACCATTGAATTCTATTACATGTGGCTTTTAAATGCGTGGGGAGAAAAATGCGCTACAAGAATTTCTCTGCTAACATTCGAATACTAGAGTCACGACTCGTACAATTGCGAGTCTTGCAGGGCTGCAGCCCTTAGGGATAATTGGCCTTAAGCCAAATTTAGCCCAAAGATATCTGATGGAACCATCCAGAACCGCCGAGAGAATCCTGAGATGTGTTCCAGTATTACGCGGTTTGAGTAACGAAGTTCTTGTAGCTAACGAAATATAAACTTGCTGGTGTACTCACAAGGCTGTCAATCCTCTTACATCAGGAAGACAAGTATAACTCCTTGATCTCACTTCATGATCCGAAATTTTACAAAACATAATCTACTACTCTTTCTCTTGAAGTCTCCGGCAGGCTTCTGCCACTGAGCCTTTCCTGGATCGAATACAGGTGCAACAAATTTGACATGTCATTCAACTAGGTTCAGGCTAGCCTTTGCTTAGATTTGCAATGTAAGGAACTACAAGATAAGCTAGGAAAAGAGTAATAATAGATATCGTGCGTGAGTTGCATGCCCAGAAATTACGCTGGACAAATTTTTAAGTTGAGACCCCGGACCAATCCAAATGCCTCAGGGAGCAGGTAAAGGCACTGCGTTATCCACATATACAATATGGCTGGTGTGGTAATGATTCACACAAAGTTAACTTCTGATTCATCGCCATAGTACCTGTGGCTGCTATAATGAGGCGCGCCACTATGCGACTACATGACGCCATTTTATGGATCTCAACTTAAGCTGGCAAACTCACCAGTCCTGCGATTTCGACCAAAGAAATATAAATTTAGGCGTGTTCTCTCAATTTCTTGAGTGGATAGTTCTATTCTGATACTAAATATCAGGCACGAACGTCTCATCTAAACGATAACCTACAACTGCTGAAAACATGCCTTGAGCCACAGTTGCGCATCGTTTCTCGCCAGGTAACCCACTCATATCGAGGCTACTGCACGTGAAATAGGTGCTCTTATATACTGACGTCTTGATCATGTCGGAATATCATATACGTGACGAGAAACGTGGTTCTTTAGTATTGTAATTCGGTCGCTCCGGAATGATACATCGGCGTGGCACCGGCTAACGTGGCTGATTGCCGTGCCGTTGGTTTGCGCGGTGAATTGGGGCAGATGTCACCATAGCTTGGGGCTGTAGACGGGGTCATAACTATTGTGCTAGACAGTGATCTCTGTTATTATCATTGATGTCCGATCTCCTACGTGGTGTTGCCAACGCCCCCCAGCACTAAATGGCACCCTGTGTGCCTGAAAGTTATCAGTAGTCGTAACACCTCTCTATATACGGCATTGTCATAGTGGTAAGGCAGGTCTCGCTGATCCCTCCTTGAGACCTTGGATTTATTTGGGGCTGGCAAACTCGAACATATTCATTGTATGACTCTAGGTGCTGTTTATCTCTGAGTTTTTTTCGGAGAGAACGTCTGTATTAATCGATCAATTGGGTATTGTAGCTTGCTTTTATAATATAAGCATCGAACTGTTGATTTCAATTTTACTGTACCGGCAATAGTTATGGTGACCGAAGATTGACCGTTCGAGCTTATGTAGGTTTTGGGATATTTCTCCAGTAAACTATGTATATTCGTAGACCTTGCAAAGGCTGAAGTTGGAAATAAGTTTGATGATTCCATATCAGATTCCATAAGCTATTTAAAAGGACTGATCTTCCATGCCTACTCCACTAGTTGCTCTGCATCTTAATCTCGTTTCTTTTACCAATGCTTTTGCTTCTTCAATTTCAACACCATCTTGACACAATTCAGAAGCTAATTGCAATGCTCTTGCATAGTCTCCAGTTCGCATGGCATACTTTGCAAGCCACATCCTCGCCTTAGACGTTGCCACTGTTACACCAGTTCCATGGCCATCATGTATCAGACGTGAGTCGTCATCTAAAGATTGGCTGTCAGTATGAATATTAATAATCGATGCTTCGAGGTTATCGAGACCTCCCTCCTCCTGAGCAAGACACATCTCCATGTAGGATTTGACCTCTGCCTCGTCGCCGAGGCGATCGTACATGCTTGCAATTTCTAGCAGAATGTCAGGGTCTAAAATTCCTGATCTTTCTTTATTAAGACTGCCGAAAGAGCTACCAACACCCTTGTCGTAGTAACTATCAGCGACTAATGCTCGTTTTAATGCCTTGATGCCTTCTAGATCGCGACCCATCCGTTTAAGACATTGTCCGACAGCTTGCCACATTTTTCCATCCCAGGGCCGGAGCCCAGAAGCCCGCTTGTAGTACCAAAGTGCATAGGCATGCATCTCTAAAACTTCGTAGGTTTGCCCTAACCCATACCACGCCCTATAATCTCTTCTATTGATGTCTACAGCTCTTCGGTAAGACTCAATTGCAGCGTGCGTATTCTTGAGCTCAACATATTCGTGGCCCATCAAAGTCCAAGCACTTAAAAATGACCGGTCAAGTGTTAGCGCTCGTCTAAAATACTGAACTGCTTTCTCATGAGATGATATTAACGAATAGTAATTTCCAACAACCACGCAAGATTCAGGTCGAAATTTATCCACAGTAGAACATAAATGAGCAAGAAAAGAGAGTTTCGGTCGATAATTCATCACGTAAAGAATGTTGGAGTAATGGTCAAGATAATCAAGTCGATAGGGATGAAGAGCGAGCAGATTACTGAAATGTGCTTCTGCAGTTACGAAGTCTTTGGTGTGATAGGCCATTATTCCAAGAGAAGACAATATAAACGGACTTTGCGGAAAGATTTCAACCAGCTCATTTAAAGAATTCGATAAGGCTGGCGAGACTTGGTAAAGTTCAAGAGAAGTGTGGATATGGAAGATGAAGCAGAATATATTCTGCGGCAGTCGAGGAGATATTCGATTAAGCTACATCTGTCAATTAAGTATCTCGAAGAGTAAACTAAACACACATCGTCCACTCGGCTTACTAACGAGGTCATCTCCAGCCAGCATGCCCAATTCATAGGACAAAGATGAACGCTGCGTATCAACCATTTCATCGCTTCTTCTTCGTTCTTATCTTTCGCCAAGACCATTCCATATCTAAAATTATTAGCATCGCTTAAGCTAGGGATTGTTTACTTACAGAAATTCAAGCCATCCTTCACTTCCAGAAAAGTACCCATTTTCATCGACTCGTTCTTCGAACCAGCCCTGCAGAAATCGACTAATAGAAACTAGTTCTTTATTAATTATTTGCCCACTATCATATGGTCCCATGACCATTTCACTATCCTCATCTTTGATTTTCTCTCCTGATATAAATTGGGCATAGAGAGCTAAGAAAAGACTCTTTTGGCTAAGTCGGGGATACGACGTGTTGAGAGACAAGTTTTTGCGAGATTGTTTGCCCTTGCCCTTAGAATTTGGCGGAGTTTGTGTTAGATTATTATTTCTTCGCGCCGAAGTCGACAGAATTCCTTGTAATAAAGTATCCGGCAAAAAAACGGCCGTACATCTCTTAAACTCTCGGCAATCAAATAAAGACTTAGCAAGTAAATATGAATTTATTTCGTTTGCTTCAAGTTGTGCTTCCTCTGGATTGGAATTCCCAGTTACAACTACCGGGGGGAAATTTTCAGAGCGCTGCTCCATCATGTCTGAATCTTCTGATTCGAGAATGGGCAATGATGTGAGTAATTCGGCAGCCCTAAGTCACTGGTTAAGATGGTGTGTGACGAATAGATGCGATGGGTACCATTTGGCAGATTGATAGAGACATCTTTCAGAGCATTTAACAACTGCTTCTTGCAAAGACTCTCTGAGCTTCACCGTATCTCTTTCGGCGAGTAGCATAATTCCGATGATATAAGGTTGACTAATTAAAAGAAGAAACCGTCACGTCGTGCGGTACCATGTGGTAAATTTTCGAGCTAGTCTTATTGAAGAGCTTTCAGCGGTTGCCTAGTACATTAATGGGTCAGGATAATACTATGCAGAGACAGCAAGTTTGCAAATAATCCTTATATATTTCAAATTGCATACTCTTGTGATCGGCGGTGAATTGGTTAAACGCGTTCAAATCACGTTCCGTTATCACGCGTCGGATATGTGAATGCGTTGTTTTTCAACCCAATTCCTTCTCTCTCGCTGAGTCAGTATTATTTACATGTAATTCTATTCCATACTACTTCTTCAACTTGTACTGTTGATCAATTCACGTTAATTCGCCCTGAAAACCTGTCCATTGTGCGATGGCAACCTTGACCACCCTGACGGAATTCGAAGCTGTCTTTCCAAAGCTTGTTGAAGACCTTGTCAATCACGCTCATCACTACAAACTTCCTCAGGAGATCATAACATGGTATAAAGCTGTGAGAATCACGTCAAAAATATCAGGAAGAGACGTTGACTTTGAAATAGTCGCTCCATGCCAACGTAATCGGTGGAAAATGTAATCGTGGAATGTCTGTTCCCGATTCCGTTTCACTGCTTCTAGAAGCACCATTGTCTGAAAAGCAGTATTTTCAAGCTGCTACGTTAGGCTGGATGACAGAACTGCTACAAGCTTTCTTCCTCGTTTCAGATGATATTATGGATAGCAGCATTACACGGCGGGGCGCACCCTGTTGGTACAAACAGCCGAACGTTGGTATGATTGCGATTAACGACGCATTCCTCCTCGAATCCGCTATATATACCCTCTTGAAGAAACATTTTCGGTCTCATCCATGCTACATAGACTTGGTCGAATTGTTTCATGAGGTGACATACCAAACTGAGATTGGACAGATGTGCGATTTGCTCACTGCGCCAGAAGACAAAATTGACCTGAACAATTTTTCCATGTCCAAATATCAGTTCATCGTCACCTATAAAACTGCTTATTATTCTTTTTACTTACCAGTTGCCTTGGCGTTATACCAACAGAATATTGCTACCCCCAAAAATCTTAAACAGGCTGAGGCAATTCTTATTCCTCTAGGGGAATACTTTCAAATACAAGATGATTACCTAGACAATTTTGGCCTCCCAGAAGTAATAGGAAAAATTGGAACAGACATCATGGATAACAAGTGCTCATGGCTCGTAAACCAAGCTCTTTCAATATGTACACCTGAGCAGAGAAAAGTTTTGGAGCAAAATTATGGATGCAAAGACAAAGTCAAGGAAAATAATGTGAAGAAGCTCTATGATGAGCTTAAACTTGACCAAATTTACAAAGACTACGAAGAAAAGCGTGTCGGTGAGATCAGAAAACTTATAGCGCAAGTTGACGAGTCCGAAGGCCTAAAGAAAACTGTCTTTGAAAGCTTCTTGTCTAAAATATATCAACGCAGCAAGTAAAAGATATTTTCTTATCAACATGATGTCTTGCTTCATGAAGCGAATTTAGCATATCAGAAAAAATCTGTACATAATAAATCATACCAGCCTCATTAAGTGAGGGCTTCTTCCAAAATACAGCCACTCCGGCTCCACGTCCCCTACAAAACGTTTTCGAATCCTTACACTAGGACGGGTGAGGACCGCTGACAAAAAGAGATTATCTCACGTCACTCTAAGCCCTCTTTACATTCGTTAACTCTTTCCAAGCATTACGTGCAGTGCCATAGATCAATTCCTCTTATCATCGAAGTTAGCGAATGAAATGACACTACTCATACCTTGGTCTACTATATCCTGAATTCTAATCATTCTCGTGGTCGAGATTGCAATTTATGTCACATGTTACATTAAAATATGTGAAACGGCTAAAGGGCAAGGCCTAGAAATCAATGGTTATAGGTTGACATTTACTTATGGCAAGAGCCAATTTAATTTCGTCCCATTTTAATTAAAAATAAATGTGCTACGACGCTCGTACCAATAAATGATCTTAGCGACTAGGCTAATGCTAGCCAGCCCGTCGGCACAACGTCACACATGAGTGAGAATTCCGTATCCTCATTAGATCTTAACTCGCAGCTTGCGTCGTCACTTTTATCGTGAGCGAAGCCAAGCTGAGTTTGTAGATCTAAAATATGAAGGTTCATTCTCTCTAAGGGATCGGAATTTAGTACAGCAACTCTAATGCGGTGAGTTTCTGCCACTCACGAGATCCAGATGAGCGTCAACGCTGGCGAAAAGTTTATTTAAAACCTGCTGCGGCGGAATAGTTCAGAATTGATAAAAGTGTTAATCACAATCTGCGATTCATTTTGTGTTCGTACTTGTCCAAAGCCATTACCGAAGTAGCGCAAGCTACAGAAGCCTTTTATGCGCAGATAGATAACTTATGCGTGTCAATACCGAAAAAGGCAAAGGTTAGTTTTTTTAGGTCTTAGTACGTATATAGTAGTGATCTAGATGCACAATAAAAGTGTCCTGTCAGGTAAAAGATTTACTTAAATTCGACGACAACCCCGCACAAACAAATAAACTTGGATTGAATTAAATTCTTCTACGTGGAATATTGTATAATTGACGAGGGTCCTTGTCGGTCGAGTCTATTGTGCGTGTCATTCCAATGCTGAGTATGTCCTCCTTTGGACTTCTTTATTGTCAGAACTCTGGCTGGCATACTCTCAGTCAATGAGCGACATGAATCGTCATAGAATTTATTCTAAATAACGTCCACGCTAACCGTCATATCTCTTGGTATTTGACCTGACAATAAAGATGCTCATCCAGGGTCAAAAGACGATTATGATGACCATTACATGCAGGTCATAGGTTATACCCACCAACATGCCAATCCTTTGTGGTCCTCAAGGTGCTTGCGGTTTCATCTAAAGTTAAGACCAAACAAGTAATTATCCAGAATGCCTAGTAAGTGTTCGAGACTCTACCGAGACGACGCCACACATACCATGACATGCGAAGAAGCAGACGGAAGAAAGTATGTCCAGCACAGTGGGGTAGTGATGGAATGATGCGATTAAAAGCGCTTAATGGACTACACACACAGACAAATAAATACCACCACGGACCGTATGGCGGGTATATCACGCATTTGTGATCACTACTGTACAAAGATATTTCTACGCAGTCAGTATTTAGCAGCAGCTTCTTTCTCGTGCAACTTTCCGCAAACTTCAACACGTCAACATAGGAAATGTGGGAGGAGCAGCGTAAATGTCGTCTTCTACAGACTGCGTTGCCATAGACGACGAAACTGTCCCTGCGTTGTTTTACGACGGTCCGAATGAATATGTCTCCGGTACCTCAGGCATATCGTCGTTCTCATTTGCTACCGCAAATCCGTTTTCAGCGACGAAGATGTCCTCCATAGTAGGGAATACCAAAATCTTTGCTACGTAGTCTGCAAAAGACGATATTTACGCTGATCATCCCATTGTCTTTACTCGTGGACTTTTGTTACACCACTCGGCGTGTTTCCAAACATTGACATGTTGACATTTCTTGAGAGTTTGCACTAGAAAGATGCTGCTACTACCAACTGTACGGTAATGTCTTTGAACATGTATAATAATCAAATAAATTTGTCCTTAATCTTTTTAGTTTCGACACGCCGTCTGCCTTACCTCTTTACTTGCATGCGGTCTCCATTTCTCCACGTAAGAGGCTTTTTGCAGATTACACTACTTCGATAATGGCTTTGGAAAAGTTTAAACACTAAATATTAAACGATGAGATATAGTCTGTCGCATCAGTTTCTAGGAGCTTGATCATCTAGTTCATAATAGATGCCGTCTTTTTTTTTCGAAGAGCTCACGTATTCACATGTTCACATTTCATTTAAATGGATAACAAATTTTGATCTGCAATCACACTAATACAGGACTATCCCGGTACGTTTTTCGGTGGCAGCGAGTTTCCAGGTAAAATTTCGCACAGAGAGTGAAAGCTACTAGGACTAGACGTTTTTCCCACTAACTTGAAAGTGGGTGGTATGTGACTCGTTATTTGACTCATGTGACAATTAAAAGAGCCTCTCCTGTGCGTAAATTTAAGCCAGTGACGTTATCGTTTCATTGTTCGCAGGATTGATCTGTTGATGGTTTTTAAATAGTTTAAGGGCCTTCTTGAGTACCTGAATCAAAAGCTTTACTTATTTGACGAGTTTTATATGTCGAGAATACGTTGACTTTAAGATCTACTTTCCTTGGGTAGACGAGGCCATTCCGCCATTCTTTGAAAATATTCCGAGGGATGGTAGAACAACATGTCTTGCACTAGCGGCAGTAACTTGTGGATTTTCTTTAAAGTATGGGGAGTCACGTTCCTATACACGGAGTTGGTGATTTTATGTCTAAATTCCAACTATTCCTTGTAGCGAATATGGTATTTTTGCCATAACATATTGAGTTATCGAATCTCTGTAGTCTTCCTGCTGGGATTTTTGTGTAAAGGCTTTGTAGGAAAGAGCCATAGATCAAAGATTCTCTGTTCTGATTTGTTAGTACTTTGTAGCTGACCACGTGAATAAATTGCAAGCTTTTAAGCCCAGCATGCATATCACCAAGTATATATTCACATAGGGGACGAAATGATGCGAGGCATCAGTAGCATTAAAGACAGGGTATGAATTACGAGCTTTTGATGATGTAGCTATGATTACACCATCCGTACCGTGTTCAGAATCACCGTGAGAAACCATACCGGTTGCGAACTTGAAAACAAACATGCGACAAAAATTACTTCCTTCTGAAAGAGCAACCTTCTGTCAACCGAGCTTTTCCTCCTGTAGGCTGACAAAGTACTGTTGAGCATCCAGCGCAGATAACCACAGTTTGTGCATGAGAGAAGACGGTTGTGATGGTAAAGCAGCCGGGACATTTGACATCCATAAAAAATGATCTAGGAGCTGGAACGAGATTCTGCAAAAGAAAATTAGATAAAGTTCAACTTTTATTTTCATTAAAAAGGGAATTGATTCACCTTAAGCTTGTGTTTGCGAGCCTCAGCAGCAGGCGTGGGGTTAAGGAGATCGACGGCAAGAACCTTTGAAGTAAATTAGTTAGCAGACATTCCTGATACCTTAATGCAAAATCTTGCTATCCATATCTCAGAGCAAGCCTCAAATTTTTGAATTCGGCCGACTAAGCTTAACAAAATCACATTTGTGCTTCTATGGCTAACACCTTGCAAATAGTCCGGTTTCAGCGCTATCTTCCATCTGTGCTTACCATTTTCGCGATTAAAAAGCGGAAATTGAGAAGTCTTCTAAATACTGATAAGTCCGGTATCAGAATCGGTAATTTAGAGGACGTGGTTGAGGGCGTTGTCGTATCTGATTTCCTCACGCGCAATTCTGTCAAACAACTTCTTCAAAATTCGCTTACAGAAGTGGGTCACGTGAATGACAAGGATAAAGTGAGGACCTTGGTGTCCATATAAGTACGGACATTGGGCAGTCTATGAGAAATCCAAGTATGTGAAGCTCAGGTAATAACACCATTCTAACCCCTATTATGGCGGCCCCGATCGAAGAAAGAGTTCAGGTGCCAATAGATGATCCTAATGCCGACACGGAATGGTTAGTTGGGTGTACCCTTTTCCACCCTGCCGAAGAATCCTGAGTAACAAGAGCCCAGGAATGACATTCTTCGCAAACATGGTGTTATACCCGAAAAACCGCCTTCCCCTACTCCTCTAATTGAGGAGGCTATTCTTGAGGGTCGGCGTCTTGCACATGAGAACCGGCTTCAGGGTAAAGATCTCGATGAATTAGATGAACTAGAGGATCTTGAAGATGAGACTTTCCTAGAAAAATATCGACAATCGCGTTTTCAAGAAATAGCCTCTCTAGCAAAAAAATCGCTTCATGGCACCATCTATGCGATTTCGAAACCTGAATACTCACGTGAGGTTACAGATGCTAGTAGTAGTACTCCTGTGCTAGTTCACCTCACAAGCGCGAATACTGAGAGCCGAATATTGAGTAACTTGTGGCGACAGGTAGCTCATGAATTTGGTGAGATTAAGTTTTGCGAAATTAGAGCCTCAATGGCGATTGAGAACTATCCGGAGCGTAATTGTCCGACTATTCTTCTCTATCGAAACGGAGAAATTTTGAAGCAAGTGGTTACTTTAGCTTCACTTGGCCGGGAAAAAGTTGGTATGTGGAAAATAATAGAGCTGTTGCTCGAGGTTGGCTTTGTAAAGAATGATGATTTCAGAGTTTTAAAATGGAGAGACGATTCAGCCAAAAATATCGGAGTCGAAAAAGTAAATGGGGCAATTAAAAATTCTAAACAGCTTCAAAATGAAGATGAAGATGACGATTGGGATTAAGTTATTTGGAATTGGGAGTGTGATATAAAGCTTGATACTTTTCAGTTTTTAGGTGAGCCCAAATGAGAATAAAACTTGGGCCATAACTGAATCACCTTTACGCTTCATATTTCTAAAGACACAGAACTAATAAGGCAGATTCTTAGTTGAATGAAAATGACTGGTTGCTAGGTCAATTTTACTAAGTCTCGTTGTGGAATTTATATTAATGGTTTACTTCTGTGATCAACTAGTAATTGTAAAAGAGCATCTTTCACTGCCCTGAAAATTGAAATCGTATGGATTGACACTCTTACCTTAACATTGTAGTGCGTTGAATGTAAGACGCCGTCGCTGAGTCGATTGGGCAAACCAAAAAGTTATCTTATTCCTTGGAATTAGTAGAATTGGATCAATCTGAATGAAATTGTGATCTACCATTAAGAATAGACTAGGGAGAATGACTACTACTACGCAAAGTATTTATTCGTCCTAGAATGAGGCTAGATATGTTGGTTCAGTGTTCGGTATTCTTAACTAATTACGTCAGCACTCTCTCTCTCTCTGCTGGCGATGGCCACTAGGCTATATCAATACTAGTTAATTGACCAATCAAGTTAAATTATGGCCTAAGGTATGGATCAATACCACATTGGAGAAGTGATTATTCGAGACGCTTAACTACACCAAAGCAATTGAACAAAGGCAACGTTATTGTATACCGAAAACTTAACATTAAAAAGATCCCCTTTCATAATTAATATCCGAGTCCGAGTTCTATCTATTCAGAGTTGAGCTTGGTTCAGCTCGAACTGCCCTTTATAGTCGTAGATTCAGCCCAAGGCAATCAAATATTCACGACTGTGTGTAACAGCTACAGCTTATCCCGAATATTTTTGAGTGCCTAATTATCACAGGGTGAGTAATTACAGGCTTCTTCAGTTAACAAACCTCCAGTTCTACCCATGATACTCCCAATGTCTGAAAAGTGTTAATTAGGGTCACTGGATACGTTTTCATGGCCTCACAGTTTGGGTGTGATTAAGCAAGTGTTTAAGCCTACCAATTTCGGCTTGGAGTGCTGCCTCTAGACTGTCAATTTAAACTGGATTAGTAGTTGAGAGATTAAAGTTGGACATTGGTTATCGATAATGATGTGTTTACGATGTGTAGATGAGTTAGATACAGTGTGATTGATGTAGTTTGAAACCGTTTACCTAAAGGTATTCGTACCTAATAAACGCCAAGAAACGGTTGCTAACCGATCTTATTAGTCATCTCTAAGTACCTCACGTTTTAAGGATTTGGTACCTTGCGTTTAACATTCCTGCACAACTTCTGTCTTCCCAAATTCTCGCTGAGCTCTAAAAATATCCAGGTTTCTTTGGTGTCATCAGATACTTTTCTATCAATAACAGAGCTTTCTGCCCTAAAGCAGGAGTCACAGGCCTTGCAGAAACCTGCGTGGAGATGAGGACTTTGCGAGGGTTGAAGGGGCAGCGACCAGCAGCCCGCCAGCTACCCCGAATTGGAATTATGGTATCACGAAATAAAGCGTGATTTTTGGCGGGTGCTGCATCATCAAGAGCCGAAAACTCTGCAAACTGGCCTGTATCTTGACATGATAGCCGAGAAACCCGACAAATCAAAGGGCAGTAAGACATGTGATGAATGGGCAGGTAGAAATCAGAGTTAAATCTTGTTCTGCTTACATGTCCACAAGAAGTCTACGCTAACATGGCTGGCGTGACCGTCGAGAATCAACATCCGGAGACGTTGTGGATAACTAACGGTTTCAGGCGAAAAAACGCGCCACAGTCCTTCTCCGCCATTGATATTTGATATCCATTCATTCTCTGAAGTTGTATGAAGCTAGTTAGGAACTATTGAAGGAAACAAAGTCGTTATGAAGTGATTTCCCTTCAAAAATGCGGCGCATCGTAATTTGCGATCTACAGCAGAAACACACTCAATTACCGACATTCACTCGCGATCGGCCGGACTTTTAACAAAGGTCTTCTTATTAGATGACCTAGCAAGTACCATAGTGTCTGTACAAACGTCCAATGCCAACTCAGTCTCTATGTTGTAGATGTCTTCAGTTGCAACGTTTAGCCTCCTTCTAGTGCTCTCAAATTTTTCTATGAACGCCTGCAGCTACGCAGGTATAGTTGCCCTCGATCTAGCAGTCTCAATCTTTCTACCAACTACAGATACAACCCGTGGATTCCGCTCAAAGGACTATGGGGTCCAAGTCTTACCGAGAGGCTCCACACCAGAATTCGAGTGACCATTTCTCGAACACGGAGGGGCAAGCTCAAGCGTCTTCCACACGAATGCACTCTACAAGGAGATTTTATTTTTCGGGACTTAATCGCTGTTGATTTTGATGACTAGTTAAGCTATCTTATACATGAGGTAGACAGTTGAGGGTGGATGATGGGATTGCGTAAGCCTTCGCTGCTGCCCTTTGACTTTTAAATTTACCAGAGCTCTTATACGAAATAGATTTTTTTACTGGCTTGATCTCTATCGCTCATATTTACAGAGGTCTGGGGATGATAATGTTGAGATTTAGTCAATGGGTGTGTTTTTTCAAAGTGTCCCAGAGCCTCACATGTCCGAGAACTATATAGCTGAGCTTAGGGCAAGAAATAACGTTGAAAAATGAAATTTAAGAAAATTCTATATTGATACTTGAGAGTAAACAATGATTTAATTGCTGTAATGATTCGTTAGTACATGTAGATGCACACTTAGAAAACTAAGGTGAAGATTGCATTTTCGGTTCTTGGGAATCACCCTAGACAATTTTTGCAAAGTTCCTAAAGGAAATTTCAACTTTGATCTTAGACCCTATTTGGAAGTCCTCAAGGTCCACTCAAAACGGGTCCAAGCGTCTAAAGCAATAAGATACAAGTACATACATGTACATGTCCATCTATATGATAAAATGGCCTTTTATTCATTTGGCTTCATGGTCAAGATATGTCTGCTTCTATTCTAACCCCTTTTCCCCAGGCAAAATATTTTACTAGCAGTATAATTCTTTTATAGAATTTATTAACACCTACACGATAGTTGATTGAGCAGACACATAAAGAAGTAATCGACATTTAGACGAAGTGTAAAAGAGTAAAAGAGATAATTGGTAATTTCAGTTAATTTTTTTGGTCAAATTCAGTTCTATATGCTAGATCTATTGAAATTGAATATATTACAATGTAATGATCACGTAGAATACTAAGAATGGGGAGTAACAAGGCTGAATGAAGGAATCAGGTTAATTTTTCACTGAGAAAGAACAAATTCTCCAGATGGGAAAACTACATTTACACCTATTTCACGTGACTACCCGGCTAGACCTCTTCCACTTCTAACACGATATGTACTGTTCTTCAACAAGATCTCTTCAAAAACAGATCATGAATAGATTTCTTGAGAATTGTTTGGATCGCTAAGGATTGTCTTGTATCTTTTTCGCCCCTTCTTCTTGCCTTGAGTTATTAATTTGCCCAAATGCGATGCAAGTCTTGGGAAAAGGTATGACTCTGATATCCAAGACGTAAAGACGTAACTTAGACCCAGGATAAGTATGAAAACTTTAAATTCCCAAGTCATCATTGTTAATTCCATGATTTCTGTAGCAACGGATGGTGGGTCAAGGAGCATGTAGATGGAGAAGAGTAAAGTAACTACAATAGTTATGACGAAAGGAACTCAATGATATTAGCTAAATGACTATTTGTAGAACTTGGACTTACGATTCTGTGTCATTGATTTTCGATATGGCGGTCCTACACTAAGCACAATTCCAGAAAAAATGTATTCAAAACAAGATAGCAAAAATAGGACAGTATTGTCCGAATTCTTAATGTTAGACTTCTCCCTGTTTAAGTAAGGAGGTATATACCTAATCAGGGATGAGTATCGGCTAGATTAGAGTGTACAGCTATTTACTCACCAATCCTGATGACGGACAGTGTAAATTCCGATAATTTGATAAATAACTGAAATAGCGATCTGACCTAATAGAGGGATAAGGACTCTCCTAGAAACGAGGTTTGATGTGGGTCTTTTTCGACATAAAACTGGGAATGCACCTGTTCTGCCCACTAAAATCATGTCAGTCATAAGAATTCTTCAAAAGGAAAACTTACTAAAAATTGCAATCGGAAGAATCAAAAGAAGGTCGATGAATAAAAACTACTAGATATTAAATAAAGAGCAAAATTAGAGGCTCATCTGCTATTACCTGAAAGTCTCCAAGGTTTGATGCTGAGGCATAGAGGAGAGTGACTGATGTGAATTGTATGGCCGAATAAAGGCTCATGTACTTGAAACAGCTAAAGCTTGTTACAAGAGCTGCTCGCCCCTCACTAAACATTAATTATTAGTACTAGAAAGATGATACAACAAATTTCAATTTACCGTATAACCTCAGGTACACATGTGATATCAAAAACTCGACTTGTAAATGGCGCGGCAACAGAAGCTTCGGCTTCTGAAAGAGAAATTCCAACATCAGCTGCCTTGAGTGCACCACAGTCATTAGCTCCATCGCCGCAGAATCCACAACAATAGTCTATGCTTTGGAATTTTTCGACTAATTCATGTTTCTCATCTGGGGACATCCGAGCGAAAATCTGCCCATATACGAGAGTCTAATGTTGGTTAGATTTTAATTACTAAAGCAAATTATTGGACAGACCTTCCGGAGAACTTTGGGTGGAGCAAAGTCAACTAGCCATCGGAAAACATCACCACCTATCGCTAAGGAGTAATTTTGGAGTTTTGAAATTTCAATTGGCAGAGGAGAATCTACTTCAGAGGAGAGGGGGATTGGCTAATAAAATTAGCGATATCGTAAGATTTTAGATTGAATACCTTACCACCAGAGTCGTCGGATCGAGGGTGATATTCTTATTATCTATGCTTTCCCAGCTAACAATTGCATTTTGATCTTTAAAATTTCCTTCAATAACGATTAGTCTGCATTTTTTGAATACCGACTTGCAAACCTTGAATAAATTGAGGCACAAAGCAATGCCCAGTCGGATCGATAAGCTTGCATTTTCTAGCAACACTTATGGCTGTCAAGATATTGTCACCAGTACACATTACCTTTCGAATACCAGCTTCTGTGAGTTCTTCTAATACATCTGATGTTGTGGACTTTAGCTTGTTTTCAAAGATGATAAATCCTGTAAATTTGAGATCTGATTCAGCTTCATCTCTCGACATTTTCTGAACTTTAACCCAGTTTAACTTAGGAACAGTCTTTGTCGCACAGGCGATAACTCTATAGCCTCGATGTGTGTAGTAGGAAAGAAGCTCTTCGTAGTCAGGTGGCACTAGGTAAGATTTAGCGAGGATGAGATGTAGGCGCGAAGTATCTTTGCGCAATTAAGATATTATCTTACAGCTTTTTGAGGTGCAAATATCTTTCATACATTCAGGTGCTCCTTTAACGTAGATTTCACATCCTGGGGACCCCAGACTTCGTACTATAACGCTAGCACGCCGAAGTTGAGAAACGAAATCAAAAGATCTGAGTATTCCAAGTTCAGAAGATAAATCCTTACCAAGTATAAGCATGAATAAAATTTAAGATAAGTTAAACTTACTCCGGTACGATGTCGATCGTTAGGATCAAATTCACATTTCAGAGTAGGAGGTGGTCTAGCAATGGATGGTGAAAGACCTCGCTGTTCTTCTTCGTCGTACTCTTCCCTTTTGTGCTCTCCTTCTTCGAAAGACCAACCAGTAAACTCAAACATTTTGACGTCAAGTGGGTCCCCAACAAGTTTGCCATCAACAATGTGAAGTGAATGGCAGGTTGCCATTGTGAACAAAGCCGCTTTGTGTAAGCTATAATCTATAGTAGGATCTTTGTCATGAGAATTCTCTGGACAAAGTAGCGAGGCAGTATTAAACAAATTGCTGAATCGATGTCCCGATCGCGACACGACTCGAACACCCAAAACGTCCAGGCAATCTTCGGTTAAGGTTCCGGTTTTATCGAAGCAAATCATATCTAATTTGCCGCCTACATTAACTCTCTGTGGACTAATGCAAAATATTTGAGCTTTCCTTAACCTTGAGATGGCAAAATTGGTACCGATGGTGAGAGTTGCTGGAAGCGCCGGTGGGACAACAATAGTGATTAGGTCAAGTGCTCTCACTAAAATGAGATGCCACTCCAATTTCATGCGAACAAAGTTGATAAAAGAAGCAATAAAACCGAGAACAGCAATAAAGCTCATGACGGAAATATACCGGAATGAATCACGGTAAAATTTAAAAGCCGACGGTTTTGGGAAAAGCATTGAGCGGACAAGCGCGCCCTTGGTTGTATTGAAACCACTCCGCACTGTCATAGCAAGACCTACTGCTTCACCGTCCCTATCGTCTTGGGGACGCCTTGCTCGAATGATCCTGGTTCCACCGAACAAGAAGTGTCTCGCAAGTTCGGGTACAATAGATGCAGTACTGAGATCAAGTACTTTAAGAGCTTCATCACTAACTGGAGTCTTTGATACTGGGACAGACTCGCCTTTTGGAATTCAGCTTATGACAATAATATTAAGTATGTATGTAACTTACCAGTCAACATACTCTCATTTACGATGCAATCGCCAGCAAGTAAAATGCTATCACAAGGGAACTGCTTCAAAGCAGGGTCTGTGACTTCATAAACATCTCCTGGAACAAGTTCACTGGATGCCACATATAACCCTAAGAGTTTCAGTATTTCCAAGTTAAGTCGGTTTCTGCTCCTTACAAAATGAATTCCGTAAAACACGTACATCACATTCGAAAATCGAAATTTCATGAAGCCTTTTCATGGTCTAGAAATGTTGTGAACTTATGATCTTTGCGAATAGATTAGATACCTACCGATCGAGTTTCTCTGAGCGTTGTGGTGATGCTCACGAGAGATATCAAAAAGATACATGCAGCATAATAATAGTACTCATCGAGCGACCATAAAACTAGACTTCCGACTTGAAAAACGTAGAAAGGGTGAAAAATCTGGCGCGGTGAGTTAGGCCTAGTGGAGCTGTCATTCACAAACCTCGTCGATGAGTAGCTGTAAAGTTGTCTTCTGTTTAATTTCTATAAGGTTCTTCCCAAATACAAGCTCGCGAACTTCTTTTTCATCACAATCTATTCCCGCTCGGATAGACTTCACGTCAGTCCAACTAGGATCTTTCCAACCATTGTTTAGGATGAATATGTCGTCAATTGGATGGAAAATTAACCTCACATATCTGTAGTCTATTATTCGCAAGTCATTCAAAGTTGGATCTTCATCTTCATAGAAAGATTCAGAATTTCCAAACACCGATGATAAGGGATGGCCATATTTTTTGACCTCGACATACTGGGTTACAAATTCTCCCCATTGATTCTATGCCCATAAGTAAAGGCTTTACGAGAATAAGGATGTGTGGTACAGCATCGAATATATAATAGGGTTGAGTAAACATAGACAGATAAAAACTAACCTCTATAGCAACCCAATTACAATCAGCTAATGGAGTAGGCTTCCCAATCCAGCGCACTCGCCAGCGAGGTAGCCACCTCAAAAGGAGGTATCCAAGTCCTAATGAAATAGAACAAAAAGCAGCGTATAGTAAGTACCTCACATTTGAAGTACGAAATCCCGCGAATACTACGGTAAGGTCTTCTGTAGAGATATATACTTTTTGACTGATCCTGCGATCAGGAACAGCGGAGTTTCCGACAGTTCTCACGCTATCCTTTCGCAATAAATGGTCGTGTTCTGAAGGTAAGGACGACCGCCTCCTTGTGGAAAATTCGCCTTCCTCCATATCGATCAAGTATTCTTCTCTATATCGAAACTCACTCTCATCATCTATTACAGCATTCTCATTCGAAGCTTGAAGAGCTGCACTTTCGCCTTCTTGAAAGAACGTAAAACTTGTAATCGAATTCAATCGTTGACGTTGATGCACAAAAGACGATAAGCTTGTCGGAATACTTTCACTCATTGGACCAGCAAATACTTCTTCTTGTGCCATTTGCACCTGGTCCACGAAGCTCATTGCAGAGATGTTTGAGCGCTGCCTGTGTAAGCCTCCTTTGTGGCCAGTCGGAGGGTACTCATGGCCTGGCTTTCGACCGATGGGAATAGCGTTCGTTTCGTCCATACTGAGGTCTAGGTTTGTGGACGCGACTGGTTACCGATGTAGATTCTAGCGTAAGGAGGCCATTAGCGCGATCGGAAGTCACGACGGAATAAAAAGTAATTGGGATTGCTGAACGCAACTCAGCCCCACATGGTAGCGCCAAACTAATTTGCTAGCACAAACATGATCTCTCAACCTTTCTAGTCTACAAACCTTGACTAAACCCACACACAACTCAACTATTTAATTGTTCGCGCTCTCATCGTCGAACCTCTATATTTTTGACCTGAGCAGAAATAAGATAACAATCCTCATACATTGATTTCACAACTCGATCACAATATGTCTGAGATTCCGAAGAAAAATAATACCCCCACTGCGCCGTAAGCCAACAAACAACAATTAAGTCCATATGCAATTTTTTTCATCTAACAAAATTTTACCCAGTACTCCGCAAAATACTCCTGCAAACAATGCCCCTATTTCTTCGCATGCTCAACAGCCTGGTGTAGGAACTATTAAAGAAGGTATCTTACTATCTACTGTCTCTTCATAAAATTTCCGATCTATCCCAAAGTGAATGCTAACTTTTCATTAGAAGAGCTAGACCGTGCCGCTGCATCGTCAATATTTGCTCAAAATCCAAAACTTGTCCAAATGATTCAAGGCAAACTTGGATCACTGGTTGGACGATCGTCAGGCTACATTGAATCGCTTCCACCAGATGTTCGTCGTCGTGTTGCAGGCCTCAAAGGTATACAAAAAAAACATTCAAAGTTAGAAACTCAGTTTCAGGAGGCTGTCTTAGAACTTGAAAAAAGTTATTTCGCTAAATTCACCCCCTTATATGTTAAAAGAACTCAAATAGTCAATGGTCTTTCAGAACCATCAGACGAAGAGATAAAGGACGGCGAAGACGATGATGAGCAGGTTTCAGAAGAGAAATCAGGCGAGGAAGAGAAGGAATCTATTGCTATAAAGGGTATCCCCGAGTTTTGGTTATCTGCCATGAAAAATCATATCTCACTGGCAGATATCATAACTGAAAAAGATGAAGATGCGCTGAAGACTCTTGTCGATGTGCGAATGGAATACCTTGTCAACAGCCCTGGGTTTAAGCTCTTATTTGAATTTGGCGAAAATGAATTCTTCACTAATAAAACACTAACGAAGACCTACTTTTACCAGACGGAAAATGGATATGGAGGAGACTTTATTTACGACCACGCCGAGGGTGATAAAATCGAGTGGAAAGAAGGAAAAGACTTGACTGTTCGTGTAGAGAGCAAAAAACAGCGAAACAAGAGTAACTTCTTCTCTCGTGGCAATTGATACATTCTAACAAAGGTTTTTTAGATACCAAACAGACTCGTGTTATTAAAAAGACAGTGCCAACAGAGTCATTCTTTAATTTCTTTTCACCTCCACAGGCTCCAACGAACCCTGATGATGAAGATGCTGCTTCTGATATTGAAGAGCGACTCGAACTAGATTACCAACTCGGAGAAGACGTCAAAGAAAAATTAATTCCTCGTGCCATTGATTGGTTTACTGGTGAAGCTCTTCAATATGAAGAAGTGGATGATGATCTAGAGGAGGGAGATTTTGAAGATGAAGACGACGACGAAGATGACGAATTTAACGATGATGATGATGACGATGAGTCCGACGATGAGGTATGAATCATATACATTTTGAAATGATCATCACTGTAGACTAATTTGTGGTTACAGGATGATACCGGGAAGCCAAAGCAAGAAACTGCTGATTGCAAACAGAGTTAAATCATAATCCTCAACATCTAGGTTAATCTCATCTCGTCATACTTCAAGTCCAGCTCAATGATACGTGTCGTTAAAAATCACTTTGCGTAAACTTTCTTGGACCTACATGTCTTGTATTACAGTCATTAATACGGTTCTCACTTTCAAATACTTCTTTCTAGGCCTCTAGAAGTATATTTGGGTGCATCTACCGTACATATGGGTAGCTCATGGCGTTGTGAATCTTTCGAATAATGAGTCAATTTCATTAATTTTTTTTATTTTTATTTTTTAGTGCTGAAGCTTGTACAAGGCTACCTGGCCCTGGTGTTTTTGGCCGAACTGGCCCATAATCTGAATTTAAATAAAATTGGATTTATGCTGCACCCCAAGTGATGCATATTTGATGTAATTCAAAATTAACTATCCAGCTAAAGCTAGGGGGGGGACTCATTAGCTGCGCACCCTTGCTAATGGTGAACTCGCCACTTTAGAACGCCGTCAAATCTTTTATTAAATTCCTACCCTCCACATGACTATAATATCACAACGTGAATCCACAACTAGAGCTGATTTCCGGAACTTTGACTCATGAGAATTTATCGATTCGGCTCGTCGCAAACTTGTATGGAATTCCAGATTCCTACAATCAGGTGTTTCCACCAGGGTGCTACAACTAAGGAAATAGTCGAAAGCATTGTCAGTGATACTACAATAAACAAAAAAGTATGTTATTCAATGGATACTTGAACGGGATTCAAAGGATTTCCCCGCTTCGTGCTCACGACTTGGAAATTATAGCACAAATCCTTCGAAAGAATTCCGACAATACATCATTGAAGTAGATTGGGTATCAAACGTTGAGAACTCCAACCAAAAAGTTTCTGATTGCTTAGTAATGATGCTCCAAGGGTCAATGGAACTCATCCAAATGATTTTATCCGAGTTTTACACATGATTTACCAAGCTTCAAATTTGCTACAATGAAGACACCAGATATAAGTGGAATATGAATCAATATAACATTGCCATTAAAGTTTTTACAAATTTGCAAGTCATATTTAGTCTGGTTATCCTATCCAACCGCTGATTATTTATAAAGACAATAACCCACAATCAACCTGATAGCTCTCCAGACTGGTAACCTTGTGTTTATACGAGATATTCAACCAGTCACCAAGGTATGTGTGTATGTGTGTGTTATTTATCATCTGATGTGGGCAAGGCAACCGTCCCTTAGGAACATAGGACGTATGAGGGATATCTAGAATACATGATCC
>JAATOF010007854.1:0-17178 GCA_013170925.1 Podosphaera leucotricha
AATAAGCAATGATTCCCAATATATTAGAGATTTTATTTTATAAGGTCATGTTGTGAAGTTATCATCAAAAGTATCAGAATTTGTGATTTGGTTGGCCAGTTTTGTGAGCTACTGTATATACATGTACTAGTATATACACCCTTGCCGGTTGCTTAATTTTCATCATCACATGATTGTTGTCGTTACGACATGTGCATTTATATACACGTTAGCTGTGTCAATCTTTTCACAACTGCCTACAAAAATAATTATGAGATTTCTTCACCTACACTGTACAAGAAAATTGGGTCAGAAACTAGCAATAGTGTTAGAAGTGAAGCAGACCTAGTAATTACACAACAGTAATCATAAGGCCTTGGATAATAGAGGCAGGCGTACATACCCTGTATCAATATAGATTTGTTTTTGTTGTAAGCGAGTGTACAAGTCATAGTCGCGTAGATACATGTACAGGTACGGGAATTGTTACTCACTTTACGCCTTAATTTCAATAAATAGTTTACTTAAAATATGGTAGAGCGACAACAACAAACCAAGATTGATTCAAAATTTCATGTACGTGTAATTTATTAAATCTTAGTTAATTGTATAGGGTTATAAGATTTCAGCCCTGTTAAAACAAAGGTGTGATCAGAAGAAGATGACTACTCTTAGCCAATACTTTTGCAACCAGTTCTGTATTTCGTTTAACCACCCTTAGTTGCAAATACCACTACAATCCGTCTCGTAATTGTTAAAACCAAGATCTCCCGAGAAGAAGCTGGTGAACGGGGCCATTCCTCTCTGAAATCGTCCCCGTAGTTCCCCGGCTACTTTTAGATATTCTGAGTACTGTCCTAACATCTTTTCAGCTCACCCAAGAGAGTTGACAGCATTAAATCCTGTACAGTAATCTATGGAAAACTAAATTATACGTCTTCTAGACTTGAAATCAATCTAATTTGATGTTGTCACATGACCAAATTTTCAAGTAAATGATTGCAGCCATTCATTTTGTGTAGTATATGTCCAGTATGTACTGTACAAGCTCTTCTTCAATATAGCTCCTCTGATGTTGTGAGTCTAAATTTCGACACTGCAAGTACGGCTGGGCGGCGGTAGATTTTGATACCTCTCCTCCCACTAATTTTAGTGGTGTAACTCTGTAGACCTTACACTGAACATAAATCCATTACTCATGACTGATTGAGCTGTTTCCCCGGCATTTCTGATACCTTAAGAGCACTTCGAATCTAAAACTCTGACGTCGATCATGCTTATGACCCGATTTATATGCTTTGTTGGAACTTGTTACCTTTTTAGGAAAGCTGAGCTACCAAAAAGGGCAAGAGGCACAAATAAGGTGTAGGCAGACAACACGCTCATGTGAGGGCTTGTACAGTGACCGAACACTAAGGGCCATATAATTCAATATACCTAGCTACATACCTATATAGAATGAAACTCTACCGTATTTAGTTCAGAATTTCTTATGTTACTTTGCTAATTTTGCACTGGTGGACGGACTCCAAATCAGGATCCCATCCTTATCATTTTTCATCCCCTCCGTAGGCGAAATTCTTAAAACCTTCTGAAAATATCTATCTCTAACAACACATTGAATCGGCCCAGTCCATTCTCCTTGAACTATGGGCATAATTTTGTATTTGATTTTTTTTCGACTCAGAGGCAGTAATTGCAGGATACTCTGTTTCATTCCCGAGAAAGCAATCTTTTCGTTTGATTCCATGCTCAGCGCAAATGACAAGAAGTGACTAGATGGATTTTCAATCATCACATCAAAATGGATTATAGAGGAAGTTTTAGAGGGATAAGAAACCGAAGCAAGAACGCGGGGCTCACTACTGAAGGTAACCAATCGAGGGATAGTAATAATAGTGCGATTAACCACTGATTTAGGAGAGTCGCGATGCCATGAAATTAATAAGGACATATCTAAGGTTGCAGTTCCACGGTCATCTAGACTATACTTTTGAGCAAATATATCGAATTGTATTTCTTCCACGACCTTAGATGTTAGTCGAAGGCCACTTTCAGAAATATTTAACAAGCCTTGGTGCAGACATTTGATTCTATCATGACTCAAGATTATAAGTTCAACGTTTGATACAAGCATATCTGACGTTGCTATAGATGTGAGGTATACTGACAAACACCATTTTTGTGATATACCTTGCACTTTATAGTTTTCGTGATCTAGATCTAAGTTCCCTTCTTCATGTATAAATAGATTTGGCCATGGATCAGGATGTATCCTAGGAGAGAAGTTACATTCTACTTCAAAAGGGTTGATAATTTCAAGTTCTGTAGTAATTGTTTGATGAATAGGAGTCTTGTTGATCGAAAAAAGATGATATGCAGCTTTCATTAAAAGTTCATATTTTGCTGGAACTTCCAAAGGAGGAATAATAATTTTGACAGCTATAGAATTTCCTTTGGCTATTCTCCCGATGCGGGTTCCACTTAACCCAACTTCTTGGTCGTGTCCAATTTTTGATTCATCGTCATTAGGCTTTTGATCTACCTCCACAATTATTTGAGGTGAGTAATCTCCAAGTAGTTCAACCTCAAGGTTCACATGAGAATCAAAGTCTTCTTCATTAGTGATAACCAAGCGCAAGACAATTTGCTCATTGACATAGTACCGATCATGTCGAACTCCAAGGTGCATCTCCATCTTTGGTGGTTTTGGCGAAATTGTAATTGAGGAGCTGTTACTTCTAGTAAGCTTTTTTCGCTTGGATTTTCCGTCCCACCATACACACGCTGAACTATTACCCTGCAGATCTTGAATATAGTTAAGATCGAAGAGATCTGTTGACATAGAGAATTTTGCCGAAATAGCTCTAACTTTACCAGGTTCAGTTAAGTGATAATTGAATTCGAATACTGTGGTTTTCCCTGGCTTGAACATAAGATATGAGTTTCCAGTCAATAAAGAACAGTCGTCATGAGTTGTCTCGAGAAGTTGTAGTTTTGTTATTGATACCAAACCCGATTCGCATGAAGATTCATCTGGAATATTTTGATGTCTGAGAAAAATATCCTTCATACTACCCTCAAAGCTGATACGTATTTCAGACATCGTAACGGGAGCAGCAGAAAGAATGGCTAAAGAAGATACCGTAAGTTGCGAAGAGAAGCTTTCACCAACTTTGCATTTTTGAGTATCAAAGTTAAAGGCTGAAGTTAAGAAAGAATGGAGCTCATTACTCCTTAATTCTATTAATTGCTTTTTCTTTAAATTAAGGCCATTAAGGGATGTAGCGAGATCATAGTGCCAGTTCAAATGGTGAGTAAAGTCTGAATGTTTTTAACGCTAGCTTGAAAAGAAATTAGGTACTAAATGCTTACCTTTATTCATTAACTCCCAATCTACGGCAAGGATAGAAGAAGCATCGCCAACAAGTACTGCAACTTTTCTTATTGCCCAAAGAACTTCCTCAACAGCATTCCACCAGCATTCTTTTCTGTAAGACATGTCTTGTCGAAGTGAAAGGAGAATTTTTAGGGCTTCATCCCATAATTTTTTATTTATATATTCCTGCACAGACAAGATCTTTAGTTCTTGCACCAATCGAACTTGTTTTCTTTTTTCAAATTCAAGTAAAGCTTTCTTTAATAACTCAATTATGAGAGTAGAATGATCAACTCCATCATAGCCGGGTAGTGGACTCTCTTCGTGAGGTGGTGGACACAAATAAGTATCATAGGCGTTGCTTTTTTTAGTAGGAGACCCGTAATTGGAACTAGGATTTAATCGGTCTTCTTCTGGAATTTGTAGTGCGAGATTTCGCCGCGCGATTAGATGATTCGATGCAACACGATACCAGTAGCCAGGATGATGCAAATACTCCCAAGGTTGTAACTTACTATTTGTGGCACTCTTCTCGAGAGGAAGATATATTGTTTTGTCGTAGAACTCAGGTATTGAAACTTTCTTTATAGTTTCCGCCATGATTGTTGCCCAACGAGCCTCCCAGGCTTTCCAGCCATATGTAGCTGAGCCTTTGCCTCTTCTATCGACAAAGTCTTTTATTCTTTCTTTATGAGATGTCCATCGATGTACAGCCGAGGTATATTTTTTATTCCATAACAGACAGCGTATCATACGAAAAGCTAAAATGTCTGCGAGACATCGAGCTTCATTCCATCTAGGACTCCAACTAGCAATTGCTTCAAAGATATCTGGACCTATTAATGCCTCATAAGCACTTTCGTAGGAACGTAATGCAAAATCCATTTCCTGCCGAAATTCAGCAAATACTCCAAGTTTAAAGTCATATCTAAAATTCCAGCCTTGACTAGATAGTATTTGCGAGGTACCTGATTTAGGGGGCACTGTTGGGCGAGGAATAGCTCCTTTATTTTTTTTTCTTCTTGAGTGTTTACTGAGGTCACGGTAATACTCTATGCATGCAGGGTAAACTAAGGAAATTATATTCTTATATATTTCTTTTAACTCATCAGGAGACTTCCGCGAAGACAAAAAAAACAGGCAAGATCGGAGATCAAGACTAGTTTCTCTGCGAATGTTTGCGAGACGTTTTTCGATGAAAGATTCTGGTACAGACTCTTCTCCGAGCAACACGACTATAAAGCGAGTTTTATAGCCAGATTGGTTTAAGTTGTTCTTTAGATTGTTTATATCAAGCTTCAACTCTTCATCTCGTAGCTCTAAAAAATTTGGGTCAGATGTTAAGGTATAAAAAGATATGATAGCACTAGGAACAAGCTCCTGATGCTTTTCCATCCATCTTGAGCATATCAAACCATCAGGAAACAACGTAGATTCTGGGCTCAAAGGTGATAACGTTGAATGAAGAATTATTTTTGATGTTTGTATCGAATTCTGAGGCGTTGCGGTTCGAAGTGGTAGTGTGTAGTTCTGCTGGAGTTTCAGTGAATGAGAGACAAAAATACCATATGCGATTTGAATTTACTCTTGCAATAGTTTTCACCCGTATCCTATTTCTGTTCATGAACTCTCGAGAGTTCCAGGCTAACTGAGATGCATCGTCCTCTAGGAAATATCGGAGTAGTGTCTCCGCCGTATCAGATTCAACATGTGGTAAATCGGATGATATACGAGTGCCTTTTTCAAGGAATGGAGTCTCCGAAAAAACTGATGTTAATCCCGAAATAATAACCAAAGGAATGTTATGGACCACAAAGGCCAATGGATATCCATCCATTGCGTGTTGTTCTATCTAGTCTCCGCATACATATCATCTAGTGGCACTCTTCAGATATTCGTTAGAGGTTGTGAGTCCACTCGATAAATTTTAGCACAGTAAATCTTTCCAACCTCGATTTAATTTATTGTTATTACGGTTTAGCTGATGCGAAAAATATTGGAGATATTCTTGAGGGCCTAGGACTTTAGTGCGTTATGGTCGTTCCCGTTAAAGCGGTTAGGGCCCGTTCGTTCCCTGGAGCCCTAGGTAGCCTTATCGTCATTACATCAGAATCCTCACTTATTTGAACCGTTCATGTTTAGTACGGATGTCTACAAATTACTTTACAGTATTTTTAAATATTTTCTGTCATATCTGTTTGTATGCAGAATTAGGAACGTAGGGAAAGTTGCTCACATAACTTTGGAGACAGTAAATACTGTCATATGAGTCGAACATTTTTCGACAACCCAAGTTTCAATGGACATCTAACGAGTCGAAGATAATTTCATTATGACATCTCAGCAGACAATTTTTGCTGATACAATATCATGTATGAAAAAAGCCATCAAGAGAAAGTCATATGGTATGCTACCCCGCCGTCTCCACCAGAACTTCTTCTCACAACCACTTTTGTAGACTCCGATTCTGATACCTCTATCGATCGATGTACGAACCGGAGAAATAAGCTCAGGAAGAAAGCAAGATTTGTACATGAAGGCCAACTGGCGCTCCCTTGTGGGCCACAAGTCTACAGAAGGGTCCATACATCTAGACAAACCTTCTGCGCATATGCTAACTATGATGCCAGACAATTGAGCATGCTGGATATCAACGAGACATTCTTTTTCAAAACCCCCCATTAATTGATGAAGATGGTTACGAAATTGATACAGACGACGATGATGAAAGAGCTCAAGCCGCAGAGGCTGCCGCTGCACAACTAAATCCTTATTCACAGTTAAGACTTGAGCGTGTGTAAACCTTGTCAATCAATTCATGATGATTATTAACTCTTGTGCCTAGATATCCTTGCGCCGCTTACAGCAGCCTCTGGGCTACCAAGTCATCCTACTTTATCAAAACCATTCATTTCTCAGACTTTGACTCAACTCACTCAACAAGCTCGTGATATGGTGCAGAAAGAGAAATCTTTCTTGTGGAAATTAAAACATTTAATGACGAAAATGAGCGGCGACAATACCTGGATACCTTGTCACAGTGTTGAGGGAAAAAATGATTGGGCGCTTTTCTTTGAGGAAAACGACCATGCTCAACGTTGCTTTCCAGCCAAGCCAGTTACAACTGACGAAAAACGCCAGCCATCTCAAGGTAAAAAATTAATCGGAGCCGAGAAGCATTCTCCTGACTCTATAATTGCTGCCGTTAAACAACTAGTTGCTAAGGAGCAGCGAAAAGATTCCTCTAACGAACCTTCATTATTAAACATAGAGAGTATATCAACCGACGATCTTCCTTCAAGCGCTCTTATAATTGGGGAATCAAATACGCCGAATAATTCAGTAGACAAAAGACAAGAGCCAGGCCTCAAAGAAATGACAATTAGCTCACGAGTTTCCGAAGTTTCCGAAGCTCAGGAACAAACACCTGTCCAACGTCGCATGCGCACACGAGCACAAGCACACGCTGATTCTAAAATTAAAAATTCTAGATCCTTATCACCAGAGTCTGAAGACGATTCATTTGTTCACCCTTTTTTTTTGGCTGCTCAATCATCACGACCCGACCGGAACTTAGGTTTACCACAAAATGAAGCCGCAGAAACTAGAAAAGTTTTGCAACTATATATTCAGAAACAGGAAGAAGTTTGTCGGGGCATCCAAAGAATATGTGATGGATTGCTCAAGGCAGATCGTTGTCGAAAGTTAATCGTCAAATGGGCTAAGGCAGATGGGCACGTTGGCGTAAATCGAGATATGTCTGATGGTGAAGATTGGTATGATAATGAAGAATGGAATTTAGACGAAGACCTTAAGAAAGGCCAAGATGAGGAAGAGGAAGATGCTGCCACTACGGCAAAAAAGACAAGGACGCGTAGGCAATAGTCAATAAAATTCGAACTGGAATTTTTTTCGATGATGATTATTTAGCGCATTGTTTGTACGGGTGTTATTATTTTTTAGAAGGGCTGTACTATTTGCTTTAAAAATTTTCGAAATTCTGATTGGACGGGATTTGCGGGTAGAGGGTGTAAAGGATTTGTTTGAATCATTCCTAATTTATGTCAAATTGAGAATTACAAGTCCTCATCCTCACTAGATTTTAACTCGCGGCTTGCATCGTCACGTTTATCGTGGGCGAAGCTTAGTTGAGATTGTAGATCAAAACTATGAGTGTTGTTTCAGCCTAAGAGATCGGAATTTAGTACAATATTTGTAGCTCTAATGCGGTGAGTTTCTGCCACTTACGGGATCCACAAAATGTCCATCGGGCAAAATCGCCGGGACCCTGATCCACCTATTTCTAGTCTCATATCAAAGCGTTGACCAATTCCACAAAATTTTCGCATCATATCTGTAGATTGCAGTTACACAGTAGAGATGTGCCATATCTGACTCTACCATGCCTGAAAGCAACATAAAAAATCCAGTTGTGGCTAGCACATGGAACTTGGAAGCCGAAAGCGTTGGATGGAAGGAAGTGACACCCTTTTTCTGAACCTTTCAATGCGCTAGCCACTAGCTACCTTACCAATCCTGCCGTAGGACTTCGAATACAACATGTTTTCTGGACAAATCAATCGCCTTGGTCGTAGAAAAACTCATCGCTTTACGGTTTCTTGCACCAAAAATTAGTGTGAACAAATCCCTCTGCACAGGATTTATAAAAATATTGATTGATTGATTGGCTCATGTATGCTATAATCTAATTCATGCCGATGCTCATAGGATTATGAATGAAAAGATGGAAATATCGATTCATCGCTGCCTTTAAATAAACTCAAATTACTTGACTCATGATGACTGATATAATTCTTTCAAGGTGGTTAGTCCACCTATGTAGCGAACTTCTCTCAAAATGAGATGACACTCTCTCATTCTAATCTTCACCCTATTATTCTACGCCACTGTATGTATCTTCGTCGTCGATGCTCTAATTGAGAAGAGAAATCCTGTCCAGGACTGGGTTTATCGTTGCGGCACAAAACTTTTTGCGCCTGAAAGTCTCCTGGCTTCGAGCCAGGATTTTCAGAGAAAGACACAAGAGGATAATTCACCAGAAAGCGTCTTCCGTTATACTAAGGTGGTTGATCATAGCTTCAACCCGCTTCAGGAAGGAGACGGCGATCTTATTTTATGGCCTCTATTAGATCTGGGACAAAGCAATAGACTTGACCTCGGTCATTCTTCCTTTGATGACGTTTGATATAGAATGCTGAATATTTAATCAGGTATTGGATCATCATATTATATAGCTCTGGAGAGTAACAATCTGCGACTTCTTTTTGTTGCCTACAAGCATCCTAATGTTCCACTGATAAAATGTATCAAGGAGCTGGATCTATCTGACCTATCGAACGACCTGGTCGCAATTGGATACCGTTGTCCGACTAAAGTTTATTCTTTCGAAACAATAATAGATATCCTCCGAACAATAGAATTGCCTAGACGAAGGAAAAATGCAATTTACCCAAGAAAATTTGATGGAAGCTCTCTATATGAATACTCCGAGCCTCTTATGGAATGGCCAGTATATGGAGAAGGAATATTCAATAACAACGGTATCTTACTCAATTTCCTTCTACAAACATCATAAACAAATCGGCTTACATTTTATGTGATACTTACAAGCTAATGATCTAAAGCATTGGTAATGCTTGTTTTAGATAAAAATAAAAACCTTGTAGGAATGGTACATCGGAGAAAAAAAACGTATATTAAATGCAGATTGACGGCATCTTATGAGATAGTACCTAAATTCATAGGCTCTGCTCTTTTAAAGCAACCTTCGAATGTAGACTCTACGAGTATGGATATCTTTCTGTGTGGATTCTACTTTATCCTTCCAGATTCAGCATTGAGTATGGCTTTGGGTGCTGTAAGAGGATTTGAAAGTAAAAAAAACAGTAATAAAAGGTCGTACCCCGCTCTTTACAGAGAATTTGATGATGGTAGGCCAGTAAACATCTATTTATGGCCCGTCACGATGGAGTCAGGAATAATTGGTAGTCCCAACCATAGACGATGTGCGTAAATTTCATTCAGTCATCTAATGATATCTCGAGAGGTAGATTCTCTGTTTCCCTGGCTAATTTGTTTCAGATTCGTCAAGGAAAATTTATCTTCTGGTAACTGATTTCAGCGACATCACTGGGGTGGTTTATAGGAGTAAAGATGGAGACACCGTTTATGAGGAATGTAACAGGGAACTTATATCGTTATGATAGAACGGAACCCCCCCCCTCAGCCGACGTGTGAGCGAATGAATGATCAAATCTCTGATGTATCGGATGCAGTTGTAATCAGAAATTTCCCAATCAATAACGTATGAACCAAGTAGTGATATAAACTTTCAAACAAGAGATATGGAAGTCCGACCTAAATGTTTCTTTGAATAAATGCACTTGTGTCATCCTTTTTTTTCACACCACAAAAATACCCCGGATTTTCAACCAATTTCTATACTAGTCTTGACTTACCAAGACATTCCTTTTTCCTTTATGCCTTCATCAGCCTCATCTGCACTATTTTAAAGCCTGAAAACAGTGCCAGTGCTTACTAACGTCGAATTTGGGCTCGTTTGGATCCTCTTACTTTTCCTCGCCAAATCAGCCTAAATTTTTCTCCCAGTCTTTTATTGAGTGGGTGCTATCTGGCAGTCCAGTTCTTCTCACTAAAAGTCTATTTACGGTGTTTTTGCATGTCAAGGCTACCTGGCATGCATCACTGTGATATGAAACTGATGAAACTCTTAATTATAACCGTACCAGCATCGCATAACGTTTTTCCCACATGCTAACCAGACAGGGCCAAAAGCTAAAGAAGGTGGAATGTACGTAATGCTACGAAAAGTCAATAATTATTCTAGAAGCACAAGCACATAAAATAAGTAATCTCATAGATTCCATGACTATCTAGAATAAATAGTCAGCTATTTTGAGGATCTTCTCATTTAGTGGCATATAACAGAAATAATTGCTGAATTTTATCCATCGCCTATTTTCTGTTCCTTACCTTGTTCATCACAAGTTGTCGCAAGTTGTCACAAGGTCTTGCCAGCGGTGGAGATATATTTAATGATGAATCTGATTACCAGGCGGTTTGATTCCCTGACTTCTAAAAAGGTTGGTATTATCCTCATTATGTCTACTAATAGTGGTAGGTTTGATTGTCATGATCTCAGAAACTGGGAGGTAAATGAATTTTTTCTCAGTTATAATGCGCGAAGCTTCATTAATACGCTTAAGATCAATTACTCTGCTTCTGTGGACCCTAGATCTTGACTGGTGGATTTGCCTTCGTAAGTGACTTAACCAAGTATTTAACGAGTGGTTATGAGTCTTTTTGAACCGGTCGAATCTGCTTGGCCATGCATGGCCTTGGATTATTGGTAGATTGATGAGAGCTTCTGAAAATCAGAAAAAGTCTCAATATTATCTTGACTTTTGATATCATAGCGCATTTTAATAGTGGTATATCTCATTCAAATGTGATTTTAATAATACTCCTGCCAGTTTTGAGATCCTTTAGCATCCGATAAAAGTTATTTTTTGTATATTGAGACATTCAGTTCGAAATTGTCTTGATTTTATAAATTTTGTTCCCCCTTAAAAGCCTTCTCTTATATTTCTTCTCTCTGTCATCGATGTCTTGTCCTTAGATTCTCTCGACTTTATCTGCCTCTTCTTAATCTCTTACATTATCCCTATCGTGTTGGTCACTGTGCGTTTATGGAACTATCTCACACTGTGAGAATCCGGTAATTTGGTTTTTATAAATTACCCCAGCAATATTGCAAAAGTCATCTATAACTAGAAAAACCCTAAGTGATCGTCCTGATCGAAGTTATTATTAGAAATGGGTTTTCTTTACAAAAGAAGATCAAGAGACTGTAATGAAATTGACATACGTAATTGTTTGTCAGGGTTATCAGCTCTTCCACCGCCTAGTACAGCTGGCCATAGATAGTGATTGATAAGTCCATCATCATGTGACACTTTTTCATAAAATTTCGGATAAACTCTTTTTATAATTGTTCTTTTTAGTATAAATGCTGATGCAGCCTTAGCGGCCGTCAACAAAGCAATATCTGATCGAACGTAGTAGTGTGAGCCGCATTGAAATATTTTTAATTTTCTAGACCCCGTGTCTCTAAGCTGCATTTCAAGAGCTGACTTGATAAATTTTGAGACGATCTTTTCAGACGCCGTCAATCTGCACCGAAGATAACTTTCTCCTTTCTTGTGTACCATTCCTATTACATTATCATGGACATCTACAATGAGTATATTTAGACCTATGATTAAAAAAAGAGTTAGCTTAGAGACACTTTACAAAAGAATGTGACAAGGGAATGGGCAAGTTACCGGTATTTTGGAAATTTCCGTTTTTTGCTATCGGCCATGATAACAAAGTACCAGAGAACTCGAAAATAGAATTTTCCAAAAATCGTGCAGGGTAAGTTTTACTAAGCTTCTTCTCTTTTTTATGTGCTCTTAGTGCAGATATCGCATGCCCGATTGTTCTGAAAGAGTAAATTTCAGCTGGGCATCGAAATCCAGTGGCGATGAGTTCATTCGATAATTCAGAAAGATCTTTCTCCTTGACGCAATTTACTAATTTACTTGCATCTTGTATATGAGCGACATTGCGGAATTTTAAACTTCTATTTTCCATAACAACATAGTATGATGTTTGATCTCCTAACAGAAATTTAGGATTACAGCGAGAAAATAACAAAAAAAGTGTTACCATGTTTCGTTAGACTTTGTCCAGGCTCTATCAGAGGCCACAAAATTTGAACTTCACTGTCCCCAGTTACAGAGTAACTTCTTGGGATTGTTTTCATATACCGAGATATAAGTTCATGGGAAGAATTCTCTTGAAATTTTCTCTGAAGGTCTTGGACTGAAGCCAGTACAGATTCAGAAGAGAAGATTTTTGTGTCACAACGATAAGCCCAGCTCTGAGAGGGACCTCTCGCTTGGGTCACAAGCTCTGAGGTTGAAGTTGAGGTAGAGGAACAGATAGAAGCATAGAGTAGGACCACGAAGGCAAAAGTAAGGTAGTGCTGTCCCATATTGGAGATGGTTTTTTAAATGGAGAAATCGTGCGGCAGTGGGACTAATAGAGCTGGAGGAATAGACCAGTTCCACGTGAGTCAACGTATTTATGCTGGAGAATCTAACAAACTGATCTCCTTACTCATTCACGAATATCTAAGAGTCAAGGCTTCTCCCAGCCAATTAATCAATTTTTGAGTATGGGAGCCCTTCAAGTTGGAGTGGGGCGATTCCTACCAAGTGTGATTAATTGTGATGACGCTTTACCATCTTTGTATATAACATCAATTATCGCCGGCCGAAGAGCCCTATGCGCACAGAGTAAGGAAGAGGCTCTAATTATACCTCCTAATTTTCTATGTACATGTAACTACAGTGTGGTATATACCTGGAACAGACGTTATACCCATCACTTTTGGCTAGGGTTCTGGCGCTATCATGTTCCAAAGATAATAGTATTAATTATCTGCATGGGTATTTCGCTGACAAAATTTTTGGTTTTAAAATTATCCTCTACCACCTTTTTCTATCGGGTATCCATAACATCGTGAGCTTGTAATCGAGGGTCAAGGACGAAAAGGCTGACAGTCGTACATTCCTAGTCAGCACTGTCATGCGAAAAATTCCTTTTGATGAGCCAAAGATTAAGAGGGCACTGGTTTGATTGAGATAGAGCCCCTTTCAGCTGGATGGACGGAAGTTACGGAAGTCGCTTACTAAGAGGACTAGAAGCTCAATTTGGTTTCGAATGCGACTCTTGGCTTTTTTAAACATACACGTAATTACAGCAAGCGAACTGATTGAGCGTATACTATCGGCACTGCGTAAATGTGAGCAAAAACATCAAAAAACCGGAAAATCGGCCTGATAAAAATGAGTTCTATCAACGCGTTAGAGGAAATGTCAGCACTTCGATATTCAAGGGTAGCACTAGGAATATTGATAAGGCATTATTAAAACTCTCAAAACAGCACAATGAATCCGAAAAAGATCCCAGAAATACTGTACCCGCACAATTTCATGACCTAGTTGTGCTATGTTAATCAAGAAGGGCAGCTCCGCATCGTCCAGGAGTATATCACAAGATCGATCTAGAAAGAGATGAAAATGTTGCAAAAATGCAGGTGCTGTTGAGACGTCCAGAGAGGGGTTCATTGTTTTACGAAAAACTCTCAATGGCCTCCTCCTAGATAAAGAATATGCAGGCGCTCCGGTTATTTTCGCCAGGAAACCAGGTGGTGGATTGCGCTTCTGCTGTGACTACAGAGGTTTGAATGCTGCGACAAGGCCTGACAGGTACCCACTTCCAATAATGAGTGACACTATTCAAATCCTAACTAAAGCTAAGTGTCTCACTAAGCTAGACGTGGTGGCAGCTTTTCGTAACATACGAATAGGTGAGGGAGAGGAGTGGAAGACTGCTTTCCGCACAAGATATAGATCATTTGAATGACTAGATACTCTTTTTGGTTTGTCTGAAGCTTCCGCGATATTCCCAAGGGTATATGAACAATATTTTGAGAGAGTATTTTGATAATTTTGGTACCGCATACATTGACGGATGTGCTTGCTCATCTACAAAGGCGGCAGCAAACAAGACCATGGTCAGAAAGTTCGCAAGATTCTGGAGAGATTTGCAAGTGCTAGATTAAACCTTAATCCAGATAAATGTGAATTTAGAGTCAAGTCTGTAAAAATCCGGGATTCATCGTCGAGCAGGAGTGGGTATTCAAGCTGACTCGGATAAGGACAAAGCCATGGCTGAATGAGCGCCACCAACTACCGCGACGGGTGTCGAAGTTTTTTTTGGCTTCGCTAATTATTACAGAATTTTTATTCCTTGTTTTTTTGGTAAATGGCTGCCCCATAAACTTATCAAACAACCAAGTGCGTGCCTTTCAAATAGGAAAATGAGCAGCAAGAAGCATTTGAGCTGCTAAAATCGCTATTTATCCGCGCTCCATCTTAACCTAATGGGACCATGAAAAATCAGCATTTTAAGAAGCAGTTTGCTCCGGGTACGCGTTAAAGGTGCGCTAACCTAGTGTAATAAAAATGGGCAACGAAAAGTAGTTGCGTATCATCCACATAAACCTACCCCAGCATAAAGAAATTATTCTATCCTTGATAAGGAAATGCTGGTAATAATTCGGTGTTTGGATTCATGGGATGCTTAACTGAGGAGTTGCTCTGAGCTTACTATTTCAACAGATCATCGAAACTTGCAATACCAAGTGATTCGTCAAAAACTTCCAGAGAGGCAGACTCGGTGGAGTAAATACCTGTCACTGTTTAATTTTAATCTGTTTTATCAGCCAGGTAAACAAGCAGTCGTTTCCCACGCCCTCTCTATAAATGATCAGGATAGGCCCAAAGTAGCTGAAATAATTCAAAACAGAAAAGCTCAATTAACTCCTGAAATTGCCATCAGGAAAAATATTAACTATATATCATTACACTCGACAGCCATATCTTTGCCCCAAAGTCGCGTCTTCGATGGCTTTGATCTGCATACCATACCATATGGGCCAATACAATAGCGAAAGATAGAATCTACCAGAAAGTGTTCCGAGCAGTTAAAGAATGATCAACGAAGCTTACCGCCTGAGCTTAAAATCAAGGCTCAAGTATCTAAATGCAACATCGACTCACTTAATTGTTTTTCCTTCAAAGAGGATATGGATACCTGGGGGGTCTGGTGATGATAAAAACGAACCACTGGATGATTTGAGAACCAAACTAATAAAAATCGCCCATGATTCAGCGATAAAAAGTCACCCCGGGAGAGACAATACAATATCGATCCTTTCTCGAGGCTGCTACTGGCCTATGATGCACCAGTACGTCTGGCAATTTCTCCATAATTGTGACATTTATGCTCGAACTAAAGTCTAGATGGAGCATAAGAAGGGCTTTCTAAAGACTATGTCAATCCCAGCCAGATAATTTTCAGAAATTTCTATAAACTTCGCAACTAAGTTGCCACCAATAGAATCTCCGTTTGAAAAAGAGAAGACGACAAATATTCTTGTCATTACAGACCGGCTTCTCAAGGATTTGACGCTGGAAGCACTACCCACAACCGACGCCGGAGCAGTCACAAAGCGATTCATGTGATCCTACGACAGTTTCCATGAGTTTCCTAAATCTGTGACGAGTGATCTAGGTCCATAATGGGCCAAACACTTTTGGAAGCACTTGTGAAAATTAGCAAGAATAGAACAGCGATTAACGTCCACCGACCATCCACAGATAGATAAAGGTACTGAAAGATGGAATCAAGAAATTTGGACTTACCGACGAGCCCATATAAGCTGTATGCAAAATGAGTGCGCAAGCTGGTTGTTCTTGGCTCAAATAGCATTAAAAAACAGACTAAATAGTACAGGTCTTTCACCTTCTCTTATTACACATGGCTATCACCCCGAAGCAATCAAGACAAATCCTACAAATACTCTCGCACATCCCGAGGAAAAACGGGCAGAGTTGTATATGTCACGCTTGCAACAAATCTAGAAATGAAATTCTCTCAGAGTGCAATTGCTGCAGCGCAACGCCAACAAGCACAGTATGCAAACGAGAAACGTTCAGCATCCGAACAATATCGTGTAGGTGACAAAGTATGGCTAAGTTACGAGCACTATTGGTTTAGGGGCAAGTACGTTATCTCTAACGTTCTCTAATCCCTTAGTGTAGAGCTTACAAATCTGCCACAAAATATTTTACCAGTTTTCTATGTCGACCAACTCCGTCGGGCAGCTTAAGGTCCGCGACCGGGACAAAATCTGTACGATGAGCAACCTCCGCCCATTAGAATAATCGACGGTGTCGAGGAGGAATTTTTAGAGGAGATACTGTGTGCACGTACCGAAAAAAAGGTCGGGGTTTCTGGAGACTGGAGACTAGCGTTATTCAGATGGAAAGGTTTCGCGGACCCAGCTTGGGAACCACTTGAAAGTCTGCAGGAAACAGAAGCTTTGGACAGATTTGAAAAGGAAAATGGAAATGCTGAAAAAATAGCATAAAGGAAAGATCATTCTAGAGCCCTCTTGATTCTAGACTGCTGAAATTTTGTGGTCGTTTCAAGCCGCAAATTCAGTCATAAGTCAGCATACCACATTTCCACCCACGTGATTTCAAAAGTTACGGTTGGAAATTTACTATTTTAGCCTACAATAAATATTAAATCTAAATCTCAAATTCAAATAAAAAATCTTCAAAAGAATAGGCCTGCCCTTGATCTGAAGAAATCTCAGCTCTCCTAGTAGCTGCGTTAACACGTCATGCCCTGCTTACTTCTTCAGTCACCGACGCTACCCTTGCTTCCTCTTGAGTCCTTTTAATTTCTTCAATGTTAGAAAATTGAGTATTTGGATCTACAGGGACCTTCTTCCTCTTATTAATAGATAAGCGATCATTTAGATAGACTCCCTGAGAGGAAATCCACTCCTGAGGTGCCTACTACTGACCAGTGTCCAGGCAGCTCTAGTCCAGGAGTAGAATTCGGTACTCCCACGCGAGCTAAACGATCTAAGGCGCGTGTCTACCGAGCATCAGCAAAAGCTGACCGTAGGACCTCAAAGGTGATCATGGGTCTCTATAACGAGCTTGCCTAGACTTCTGCGGAGCTTACGATTACAAAATTGGATAACCAGCATCTGAAAGAGTCACTGGTCAGAGAGAAGCGTCAGAGGAATAGGAAGAAGAAAGTGTTGGTTCAATACGGAAATGTGCGCACGAATGAATAGCAATAATGGA
>JAATOF010007870.1:0-22264 GCA_013170925.1 Podosphaera leucotricha
CCCCCCCCCCGTGCCGGGACGCGCCACGGCCGTTCCCCCGACCGTGATACAAGTCCCCGGCGCTGCTCCCTCGCGCCGGGGACGATTGGCCTCACTGAGCCCAGATGGCCGTCCAGAGTAGCCTGCTGCTGATCAGCGAGATTGCGGTGAGGATGCAAACCAAGCCGAGCCCTGTGACGAAACCAGCGAACAATCCTATAGGTGTCGGCTTCTTCTCGGGATCGAAATAGTCACCGAACAGAAGGATCAGGGCCGTCATGATCAGACGGCCCCGGTCAGACCGATCAATCCATCGGCACGTCGGCTACTCCTCCACCTACAGACATGAACTGTGGTGATGGCGGTTGCTCCACCGCATGAGGCCTGATGTCGGCTAGTGGGACGCACCGGACGCGTTGAAATCGTAGCGATGCCGAGATAGCAGACGTAATGGCGTCGCGCGCGAAGGTACATTGCGACGCAACATAAGTCTTCCGAAAGTCGTCTTATAGCGGCAATTGCGTGGCTGTTGTCACGGGATGGATTCGCGCGCAAGCTTTGCGCGAGATTTCTGAACTCGATTTTCGCGTCATACTTTCGCCTACGCTAAGGGGATATGGCCCTTCTTGCAGAAGCCAATCGCATAAAAAACATCCTCAGCGTATGAGCGCTATCGCATCAGACCTGCCGTTGTGCCACAGCAATGAGGCGACCCAGTTCTTGAGCTTGTTGGGCGTAACTCTCTGCCTGTCGTCCCGCATGTTCCTTGTACTTGGCAAACCACTCATTCAGATCGCGAGCTCGCGCCAAATCGTTGGCCATCGAGAAGCCGGCCTCGGAATTTCGTTCGGCAAATTGCATCAGTCGGCTCTGAATTTCCTTCGCAGTTGCTACCATAGCGGCGCTGGATTCGGCCGTGAACCCTTGCGCCTGCCGAGCGGCAGCCACGAATTGAGCATATGCCTCCCGCGCCGTACACAGGTTCTGCTGCGCTAGTTCGCGCAGAGAATCAGGGATTTCAAAACTCTTATCCTCCATATGGGCCCCTTTCTCGTTTTGTTTTCTTGGTGATTTCTTATGAATAGCTATTCGACAGATTATGACACGCGCTGATCGGTCGAGGCCTACGCCGCAAGAGCCTCATAGGATCGCTCGATCTGACCACGCACCTCATCGATTGCGCGCATGCCATCGACCGAACGAAGCTTGCCCTGTCCGAAATAGTAGCCAATGAGCGGAGACGTCTCTCGATAGTACGCCATGAGCCGAATCTTCAGGGTTTCAGCGTTGTCATCAGCACGGCGCGCGAACTCGCTCGAACCGCAGACGTCGCAGACACCTGCTTTTATGGGAAGCCTATGGCGCTCGTGGTACCCGTGACCACACTTAGCGCAGCTAAACCGACCAGATAGGCGATCAACGAGCGCGCTGTCATCAACTCTAATTTCGATGACGCCATCAAGCCTCTTGCCAAGCTTCTCTAACAGGGTGTCGAGAACCGCCGCCTGAGTCAAAGTGCGCGGAAATCCGTCCAGTATGAATCCCCCCGCGCAATCTGGTGCAACGAGCCGAGCCGCGATGAGATCGATCACGACCTTGTCGGGCACCAGTCCGCCTTCCTCCATGATCGCCTTTGCCCTCAACCCGATTTCGGTTTCGGCTCGGACGGCAGAGCGCAGCAGCTCTCCGGTCGAAAGTTGGGTAAGGCTGTGGCGTCGCGCCAACTCTTGCGCTTGAGTGCCCTTTCCTGCGCCTGGCGGCCCGAGCAAAATCAAATTCATTCGACCTCCTCTGCGGCCACAAGGTTGCATTGCATGTGGGCACCTGACTAGGAGTGTCTTGCCCCCAACTCCGTTTGAGCGCTTGCACGACGCTAGTCGCTCGGCTTCAAGCTCACAATTAGACGTTTGGTCGGGAATCCTTCATCACGGCAATCACGATGGCGCCTTTGGAAAGGCGCGGCGTGGTTGACCGATATAGAGCTGGCGCGGACGGCCGATGCGCTGCTCCGGATCCTCGATCATCTCCTTCCACTGGGCGATCCAACCGACGGTGCGCGCCACAGCGAATAGCACCGTGAACATATCGACGGGGAAGCCCATCGCGCGTAGCGTGATGCCGGAATAGAAGTCGATGTTGGGGTAAAGCTTCTTGGAAACGAAGTACTCGTCTTGCAACGCGATCCGCTCGAGCTCCATCGCAACGGCAAGCAACGGCTCGTTGCGTTTGTCGAGTTCGTCGAGCACCTGATGGCAGGTCTTCTGCATCACCTTGGCGCGCGGATCGTAGTTCTTGTAGACCCGATGGCCGAAGCCCATCAGGCGGAAGCCCGAAGACTTGTCCTTCGCCTTCTTGATGAACTCGGGGATGCGATCGACGGTGCCGATCTCCTGCAGCATGTTGAGGGCTGCTTCGTTAGCGCCTCCATGCGCCGGGCCCCACAGGCATGCGATGCCCGCTGCGATACACGCGAACGGATTGGCGCCGGATGACCCCGCGAGACGCACTGTCGAGGTCGAAGCGTTCTGCTCGTGATCGGCGTGCAGGATGAAAATGCGATCGAGCGCGCGGGCAACCACCGGATTGACGATGTAGGGTTCGCACGGCACCGAGAAGCACATCTGCAGGAAGTTCGACGTATAGTCGAGATCGTTGCGCGGATAGATGAACGGTTGGCCGATCGAGTATTTGTAGGCCATCGCGGCGATCGTCGGCATCTTCGCGATCATGCGATGGCTCGCGATCATTCGCTGCACAGGATCATCTATGTCGATGGAGTCGTGATAGAAGGCCGACAGCGCGCCGACCACGCCCACCATGATCGCCATCGGATGCGCGTCGCGGCGGAAGCCGGTGAAGAACCGCGTCATCTGCTCGTTGACCATCGTGTGACGGGAGATGGTGCTGCGAAAGGTTTTGAACTGCTCGTTGGTCGGAAGTTCGCCGTAGAGCAGGAGGTAGCAGGTGGCGAGGAAGTTCGAGCTCTCCGCCAGTTCGTCGATCGCGTAGCCTCGATAGAGGAGCTCGCCCTTGTCGCCGTCGATGAACGTGATCTTCGAAGAGCAGTTGGCGGTCGAGGTGAAACCGGGATCGTAGGTGAAGCAGCCCGTATCGCGGTAAACCTTGGCGATGTCGATCACGTCCGGGCCGATGGTGCCTTTTCGGACCGCCAACTCGACGGCCTTTCCATTTTGCAACAACGTCGCCGAGGATTTTGTCCCGTTATCTATCGATTTGAAACCCACCGAGTATCCTCGCCATTTGGATCTTTTGGGAGCGCGGGGTTACTTGGACCAACCCGTATTGTCAGGCAAACCCGAGTTTTGCGCCCCCGAAATTACCTTTTTCGCCTCGACGTCGATTTCAGCAGCAAGTGAGCGGTTTCTTTCGATACATCAGGAAAACGCGCGAGAATGAGTTCAGCCATCTTGACTATGTCTCGGTCGCGACTAGGGCCATGTAACTGCGTAGGCCCATCATTCGGGATCAATGCAGCGGTTGGCGGACGTTGGCGATCCATCGTCGACTCTCCTGGTAGGCACCTGGTTGGTTCGTCGATGTTCGCTAGCGCAATACATATGCTGTGGCGCGTCAATAGTACGTTGGGCCAAGGCCATCAGCATATCCTATTGTAATTCATGGCGATTTCTTCAGAAATGCGACCATCGCCATGTTCATTCTAACGGGAGTCCGCGCCTGATGACTCATAGGCTTACGAATAGAGCGGTCGCCGACAGCGCGACGGCAAATAGGATCGCAAGCCACAGAGGTGGCCATTGAGCCTTGTCTTCGCCTTGCTCATTCCGAAGGCGCATCGGCTTTCTCCAACATCGCAAAACCATTGTGGTCGGTATTCGGAACCGGCAACGTGCCTCCTAAATTTCCGCCGGTGTAAAGCGCCAACACGGCCCTGAAATCGAGTTTCGAAATCTCGAGAACTGCTTGAGTGCGCGAGCACACGCTGAGCTTCCGCAAAATTTCGCTAACGTGCGCTTTGACCGTGGTCTCCCCAACCTCGAGCTCGTAGGCGATTTGCTTGTTCAGCAAACCTTGGCAAATCATGTGCAGCACCCGCAGCTGTTGTTGCGTCAGTGACTTGAGCTTGTGCGTTAGGGTCGCGAGTTCGACGTTGGCGGCTGTTTCTGGAGGAACGTAGCCGGCAGGAAGTACCACTCCACCAGTGAGGACGCAGCGAATGGAGTCCAGGAGGGCATCCTTGCGCTGCGATTTGGGAATAAACCCAGAGGCCCCCAATACCATTGCTTTGTGGACCACGGCTTGGTCTGCGAACGCCGAAATGATGACGACCGGGAGTCGCGGGATCAGCTTGCGCAATTCGATCAGCCCTTCAAACCCGTGAGAGTCGGGCAGCCAAAGATCGAGGAGCACCAATTCATAGTCGGCCGCGTTTGCGAGGCGCTCTTTTGCCTCAGTCAAGGTTTGAGCATGATCAACGCGCCTGACAAGCCCGCTGCTTTCAATCGCGAGCTGCAACGCCTCCGCGTACATGGGGTGGTCTTCGATGATCAAAATCTTCTTGGACATATCGGACCTCCAAATTGAAGAACGGTTGGACAGGTCGATAGCGCGAGCCAATGCTGCGGCGCAATAAAATATATGACGCACTGCACCAAAGTTCTATTGCAGTGCACAATGCAAAGTGACAAATCTGGTCCTGCAAACCAATGGAGCGCTTTTTTCACGCGCCCTAACCAAATCTTAGGAGCCAGATATGAACGAGCAATTGGCAAGGCAGACCCAAGAATTCTTGACCGCCGCCGTAAAGACGGAAGTTCCAAACGAGGTGCGCTTGATGGCCCTAGATGGCGTCGCCCAGCTCCGCGACGCATTGGGCCAATGGGGCGTGAACGCGCAGAAGAACGCGAAAATGATTGAGGACATGGTCGCAGCCGCCCAGGCCGGAGCAAAGACCGTGCGTGACCAGACACTGGCGAACTTCCAGACCAACACGGAAGCTGCCTTGGCAGCAGCGGATTCGCTCGCTCGCGCCAAGACACTGCCGGAAGCGGCCCATCTCCAGGCGAAGTACGTTCAGAACCAACTTTCGGATATCGCGGCACAGATGAGGCAGTTGGCCGAGCTATCCGCGCAGGTCACGAAACAGACCGCCGAGACGCTGACCTCAATTGCAACATCTTACGTTGGTGATTTGAAGCGCGCTTAGTCCACAAAGCGGGTATGAGCGCACGATTTAAGCGCGAGGCTGCAACACCGATAAATGCCGGCCTCGCCCTTTTCGGCATCGAGATCGCAAAAGGAGATCGATATCGAACACAAGACCTCAACAAACAGACGTGGTCGGCGACGCTTTTTGCGTCGCCGATTGCAGCGGTGCAGATGACCGCTATTGGGACCCTTCGAACGCGACATTGGCAGATCTAGGAGTGATCGCGCTTCCTGAAAGCCGCGACTTTGGCTCGGTTTCCGCACACGGCCATGCTGCACCAGCGCCTTGCCCGCCGCCGTGTCCTGTCGACAAACAGCAGCGTGCAGGCATGCCCCTCACATCCCTTCACATGCGTGAAGTCTTCGTCGGCAACGAGCCGCGCCATCGCCTCCGCAATCGGGATGAGCAAGGTCTCCGACGATGTCCAATTGCGCCGCTGCATGACCACGAAGGGACCAGAGCCCTCCTCATGCGCCACATCGGCGGGGATAATCTCGCTGTAGCGCGCATCCCTGATCAGAATGCGGTTGATCGGGTCCAGATCCTTGAGTGCAGCTCGAGGAAGCGGTTTGCCTCTGTGCCTGTGAACGAATTTCCGGAACCACTCCCTTAGCGCACGCGCTTGGCCTGCCACTGCGTCGAGCTCACCAGGCACCGCCTTGGCGATCATCCCTTCGAGTACGGGATCTGGCACCAGCTGCGACTGCCGAAGCCACGCCACGAAAGCTTCCCCGTCTCCTAGCCATTCCACCGGCACGTCGACCGGGCTCGCAATCGAGTTGAGAAAATCGATCCCCGCATCGTCGCCGACGAAAATCGCCGGCGTCCCAGGAGCGGCGAGTTGCGGTGTCACGTGCTGTTCCATTCGTCGATGCCCGTTCAGATCAAAATCGCACGTAACCTATACAAAGCTTATTTAGAAGTTACAATATCCATAAAGTGCCTCGAAGCCCCCGAGCGGAGGAACCGCTTCAGAACCGCGTTCTCTACCCATAATGGCCGGCCGCAGATCCAAAAATGCAGTAACCTCGAAAATTGCGGTTGACAGGTTACGATACACATGTAACCTGCGAATCATACAGCAACTGGTTACGCACGGAGGATATGCCAATGGCTCCCATTCGCTACAAGGCAGTCGACGTCGACGGCACGCGCATCTTCTATCGCGAGGCTGGAAAGAAGGGCGCACCCACGCTTCTCCTGCTTCATGGCTTCCCGACCTCGAGCCACATGTTCAGGGATCTCATCCCTCTCCTCGCTGACCGCTTTCACATCGTTGCACCTGACCTGCCGGGCTTCGGCCAGTCGGACATTCCGGAGAAGGCTAGCTTCGCCAACATCGCCAGCACCATCGGACGCTTTACGGAAATAGTCGGACTCGATCGTTTCGCGATCTACATTTTCGATTACGGCGCGCCCACGGGACTGCGCATGGCACTCAAGCACCCCGAGCGCATCACGGCCATTATCACGCAGAACGGCAACGCCTATGTGGAAGGCCTGAGCGACGGCTGGAGCCCGATCCGCGCTTACTGGAAGGATCCCTCGCAAGCCAACCGCGATGCGATCCGGTCGATGCTCACGCCCGAGACGACCTACTTTCAATACACACACGGAGTGCCCGATCCTTCCGTCGTGTCACCCGACGGGTATTCCCTCGACGACTTCTACATGACGCGCCCAGGCGTGCAGGAAGCGCAGCTCGATCTGTTCCTCGACTACGCCAGCAACGTTGCGCTCTATCCCGAGTTTCAGGCGTACTTTCGCAAGCACCAGCCGCCGTTGCTGGCCGTTTGGGGTAACAAGGACCCCTTCTTCCTGCCGCCGGGCGCGGAAGCCTATAAGCGCGACCTGCCGAAGGCGGAGATCCGCTTCTTCGACACGGGCCATTTCGCGCTCGAAAGCCACGCGTCGGAAATTGCGCCCGTGATCGCCCAGTTCCTGGAACGGGCTGTTCCGCGCAGCGCCTAACTGAACCGATCACAAAGCTGACCACGACGTCCCAATAAAATTGGAGGAGCGAGTCATTATGCGCGCAATCGTTCTCGAAAAATTCGGCGGCCTCGACAGCCTCGTCTACAAGGATATCCCCGAGCCGGAACCGAAAGCCGGACATGTCGTCATCCAGATCAAGGCCTTCGGCATCAACCACGCAGAGATGCACATGCGTCGCGGCGAATGGGCCGAGGCGGCGGAGGTCAGCGGCATCGAATGCGTCGGCATCGTCAAATCCTGCCCCGGCGGCGAGTTCCCCGTCGGCGCCAAGGTCGCCGCGCTGATGGGCGGCCTCGGCCGCACCATCAATGGCAGCTACGCCGAATTTACTCGCGCACCGGTCGGCAACGTTGCACTGATCGAGTCTGACCTTCCTTGGGCAGAGCTCGCGGCCATTCCTGAATCCTATGCCACGGCCTGGACCTGCCTCTTCCGCAACCTCGAAATTCAGCCCGGCCAGTCTCTCGTCATTCGCGGTGCAACCTCGGCCTTCGGCCGTGCCGCCGTCAACATGGCGGTCAACGCCGGCGCGAACGTCATCGCTACGACGCGCAGCAAAGACCGCTTCGCGCTGCTGGAAGCTCTTGGCGTGAAGCGCGTCGAGATCGAACGGCCCGATCTCGGCGCCCGCATCGCCGAACGCAAGGAGCTCGACGCCGTGCTCGATCTGGTCGGCAACAGCACAATTCTCGATTCCCTCGCCATGCTCCGCCGCGGCGGGCGCGCCTGCCTCGCCGGCTGGCTCGGCGGTCTTGCCCCCATCGCCGATTTCAATCCGCTGCTGCAGATGTCGAGCGGGGTCTACCTGACGTTCTTCGGAAGCTTCGTGTTCGGTACGCCTCAATTCCCGCTCTCGGATGTTCCGCTGCAGCAGATCGCCGACGACATCGCCAATGGGAGATACCAGGCCAAGCCTTCGCGCATCTTCAAGTTCGAGGAGATCCGTGACGCGCATCGCCTGATGGAAGAAGGCAAGGCCAACGGCAAAATGGTTGTCGCGCACGGCTGAACCATATCGAAGAGCGAAGCAGGCAATCCGCGGGCGCGCCCGATAGGGAGAAGAACCATGACGATCGTTGAGCATTTTGACATTGTAATTTTGGGTAGTGGGCAAGGCGGGAAACAACTCGCTTGGCATCTCGCGCGATCTGGCAAGAGGGTCGCGGTCATCGAGCGGCAATGGGTCGGCGGATCGTGTCCCGCGGTTGCCTGTCTGCCGAGCAAAAACGAGATATGGAGTGCCCGAGTGGCGCACGTGGTGCGCAACGCCCGCCACTATGGAGTGGAGGCAGTGGGCGTCTCGATCGACATGACGCAGGTCCACCGGCGCAAACAGGATATGATCGATCGAGAAATCGCCTTTCACCTGAAGGCCTATAAAGATAGCGGAGCCGAGCTCATCATGGGCAGCGGACGCTTTGCCGGGGAGAAGACGATCGAAGTTTCACTCAACGGCGGTGGAACGCGATTGCTTAAAGGCGAGCAAGTCGTCATCAACGTCGGCACGCATGCGGCCATGCCCGATGTGCCAGGCCTCGCCAAAGCACGAGCCCTTACGCATATCGAAGTGCTGGAACTCGGAGAAGCTCCTCCACATCTGATCGTCCTGGGTGGCGGTTATACGGGCGTCGAGTTCGCGCAAGCCTACCGTCGGTTTGGCAGCCGGGTGACGATCATCGAGTCCGGCGGGAGGCTTATGAGCCGCGAGGACAATGATGTTGGCGACGAGATGGCCCGCACACTCGCCCACGATGGCGTTGATGTCTTTGTCGCAACCACGGTAGTCAAAGTTGCAGGCGTTTCCGGAAATGGGATTGTCGTTACGCTGCGTACCCCGAGGGGCGAGCAGAGCATTGAAGGCAGCCACCTCCTCGTCGCCACAGGGCGCACGCCGAATACTGCCGAAATCGGACTGGAAAGCGCAGGTGTGGGCCTCGACGAACGTGGCTTCATCCGTGTCTCCGAGCGCCTTGAGACGACGGCTCCTGGAGTCTGGGCTATTGGCGAATGTGCCGGCAGCCCACAATTCACCCATGTCTCCGTGGACGATTTTCGCATCGTCCGAGACAATATGGAAGGTGGAGACCGGCGTACGAGCGATCGCATCGTGCCGCACGTCACCTTTACAGATCCGCCGTTGGCACGCGTTGGTCTCAACGAAGCGGAGGCGGAGCGCCGCGGCATCAAGGTGCGCGTTGCCTCCCTGCCCATGGGCAGTGTCCTACGCACGCAAGCGACCGACGAAAACGAGGGATTCATGAAGGTCGTGGTGGCAGCCGAGGACGATCGCATTCTCGGTTTCACGATGATTGGTTCTGAGGCGGGAGAGGTGATGACGGCCGTCCAGACCGCCATGCTAGCTGGCCTTGCCTATCCCAAATTACGCGATGCGGTTATCGCTCACCTCACAATGGCTGAAGGACTAGGCCCACTTCTGGCACAGGTGCCGGCCAGCACGGAGAGTTAGCCTCAATATTACATCCGCTTGAGGCGGCTCTCCCGCGAGGGTTCAAATGGCCTACTGAATCGGGTGACATCCGAGCCGTCCAGCTTCTGCTTGCACATTCCAAAATCGAAAGCACCGTGCGCTACCTCGGCATCGAGGTCGACGACGCAATCGAGATAGCTTAGAAGATCGACATCTGATCGGTCGACGCGGTTCCCCCGATTGCGGACATGATCGACGGCGCGAGCTGCGTCGCCGATCAAGCATCACGCGACGGCAGCTATTGGGACCTTGCAGACTTCGATAAGGCCAATCCAAGAGTCATTAGCTGCACGCCTTGCGGCGAGAAGAAACCGCCCGCCTAAGGGTAGATGGCGAAACATCAAAACGTTCGGCAAGTGCAGCAAATGATCAGCGTGTCGATTGCACCACGGCAGCGCCAATCTGCGCCGCCCCTAGCTTTGCAGGACGACCGATCCGCGCACAATCACTTGAAAATATAGAGATTTTTGGCGCCCCGTAGGGGACTGTGATTGGGCTTCCAACCATTTGAAGTAGCTCAATCTATTTTCCGAGATATGGCCGCTGTACCGTGATTTGTACCGTGCCGGAAATGGCAAAGCCTGAGGCACGTTGATGCAAACCAGCAACTGATTTGCGAGTGTCAATTTCCAACATTTCCTCATGTGGATACAGTGGAAAGCGTGCGCAAAGCCTAGCTCGAAACACGGCAAATCACTGAGCATCTCCGACAAAGGAGATGTTGATGACCGTAGACAGAGATCTATTCGGAAATCCGATCACGCCGAAGGCGCAGTGGCGGAAGAAGAAGCAATCCATCCCTCCGCCACCTCCACCTCCACCTAGGCCCCAGTCGCGGCGCCCGTCGTTCTTATGGCGGCTGACAACAGATCTTGCGCGCGAGACTTTAGTGACGCTGCTCGCTGCGGTGATCTTAGCTTGGGCTGCTCAGGTCAGATACGACTGGATCGGATGGACCAAGGCCGAAATTGGCGAGTGGAAGACGACAACGAGGAAGCTGAACTAGGTCGGGAAGGATACTGCCATGGTGGACTTTGTGACGGCGGCTCAAGCCGTGACGGCCGGCCTGAACGCTCTCAGAGAGCTCAGCCAAGTAGACAAGGAATACGATAAGGCCGCGCTCAGGCTCAAAATTGCAGAGTTATCGAATGCGCTAGCCACGGTGCAGATCACGCTAGCGGAAGCTCAGACGGAGGCTGCAAATAAAGACGCTGAGATCGCCAAACTACAAGCAAATTTCAAGAAGAAGGAGGAGATGAAAGAGTACCAAGGATACTTTTATCGCAAGGGCACTGACGGTGAACCGAGAGGACGCCCGTACTGTCCGCGGTGCCTAGATAAGGGAATTGTTATGATGACGGTCCAAACGTATAAGCCCGGGCATCCAGAGCAATGCCCAGAATGCAAGAGCGATTATCAAGGCGTCGCAGTCTTTGGGTTTGACTGAGAGGAAATCAGCTCTGGGGTCTCGTAGATGTTGCCGATGACTTCGTACTGCTCAGACCACGAGACCCAGTCATCAATGTGGTAGCGACTTTGCGGACTGCGCTTCTCGTATTTCTTGCGCATCTTATCTGTGAAGTAGCCGATGTTGTCAGCGAGCATGTCAAGATGGCGTGAGAGTGGGGTCATCTCTCCGATCGCATACACTTCGTCGTTTTCGACGCTTACGATGATATCCCCTTCGTATATCTCTTTCCCCCTCTTATCCTTGAGGCCGGTGAACTGCATGATGGTGATGTTCTCGTCCTCATCCGCCATCATAACAGCGCGACCGTTCCTTCCGTGATTGAAGAACTCGAACTTGGGATTATCCAGCATCCTTATGCCGTCCCAAGCCCGAAACTTGATTTGGCGCATATACTTTCAGCATACGCAGCATCTGCGTCCTCGCAAGCAGCCGATGTGGATACTGATTAGGGACTGCGGTTCGAGTCCCGCGCCGCTCTTGTGAGCGCAAGGTCGCAACTCGTTGGTCTGAGGGGATTTGTCAGTAGTTACGGTACAGTAGTGCTCTAAATCGCCTCGTACCGTAGTTTGTACCGGATCGTGGGAGTTATCCCCGTACCGTAAACAGGGGCTGTGGATGGTTTAGCCAACCATTCTAAGTACTTGTTTTTACACAGAAATATTCTGGCGCCCCGTAGGGGCATCGAACCCCAGAGCAACAAATCGTTGAACATCAATAATATAGAGCAATATCAGGTTAGAAGCCCCATACCGTGCCCTCATTGAGCCTAACTTCGGGTCTAACATCGGGTCTAACATCATCACTTTTTGTTGCAGACAGATGGCACCCACATCCCACCTCAAACCGCACCGCAGAAAAGGCCATTGGTACCTCATTAGGAGGGTACCAAACGAGTACCGATCCTTCGAAAAGCGAAGCATCGTTTTCCAAAGCACGAAAATCGCCATCCATGAAGATCCCAAGGGTGTCCACGCCCGCATCGCCATAGCGAAGCTGAATCGAGCCCTCGAATCGCAATGGGCCTCACTTGCCAGCCCTCCCTCCCAACGGGACCTCCACCAGCAAAGTCTCCGGATAGCAGCGGACCACGGCATCCCCTACGTTGACGCGGAGCGAATAAGTACTCTTCCTCCAGAGGACTTCTACGCCCGTGTGGACATCGCAAAACAAGAACCCAACGAGGCGGTCGTTGCCGCCGTCCTGGGGGGAACACACATGCCCCCCATCATGGTCTCGGAAATCCTGAAGGAGTACGAATCCATCATCGCGCTTGCCCTCAAGCGCAAGACACCACGCCAACTCAAGAAGTGGAGGATCGCGCGCCAAAGCGCGCTGGACTATTTCAAGGAAACCATCGGTGGCGACATGGCCATCACAGACCTCACGCGGGTCCACACGGTCAAATACCGCAACGCGCTACGGGACCGTGTCCTCAATGAGGGGATCGCCGAGGACACCTGCAACAGGAACATCACCCGGATTTCCGGCATGTTCAACGCCATCAATGAAACCCACCAGCTCAACCTCAACAACATCTTCCGCAAGCTCAAATTCCCAAACGTCGAGAACAAACCCCGCATTCCGTTCACAACCAAAGCCATCCAAGACTGCCTGTTGAAACCCGGCAACCTCAACGGCATGAACGAAGACGCACGCCATATCGTCTACGCAATGATCGAAACAGGTCTGCGTCTCTCCGAAGTCTGCAACCTGCGCGAAGACAACATCATCCTCAACCACGACGTTCCCCATCTCCGCATTACCGATAAACATGCAGAGCTGAAGTCAAAATCATCGCGCAGAGAGCTACCGCTTGTCGGGATTTCACTCGAGGCTATCAAACGCCATCCAAAGGGATTCGACCGCTACTTCGATAAAGCCGACGTCGCATCAGCCACCATCAACAAGTTCCTGCACGAAAACAAAATCGTTCCAAAAAAGCAAACACTCTACTGCCTACGCCACTCCTTCGACGACCGCCTGCGATTGGTACACGCGCCCGACAAGATCAACGCAGAGCTGATGGGCCATAAATGGCATCGGCCCAAGTACGGGGCACCAACACTCCAGGAAAAACAGGAATGGCTTGATAAGATGGCCTTCAAGACCTCGTTGGAGCAGGCGGAGGAAGACGCCCGCGGATAGGGTCCCGCGTGATTTCCGCTACCCAAACCGGTTCTTCCAACACGCTGCGCGCACGTTGCATGGGGTCTTGCCGCTTCGCCTCTTCCAAATCACGCTCCACGCGATCAAGAAGTGGAGCATATGCGGGGCCATACTCAACCACCACCCACGCAATGAAGACGCGATATGCCCTAAGGGCATCAACCGACATTCTGAACTGGCGAGCGGGAACGGTCATGCTGCCATTATTTGCCGCGCGGCCCATAGCGCAACATGTTGATTCTAATAAGCGAATTAAGTCGTCCCGACTCCGTATGTGACGAGGTTATTCCGTAACTGACAAGTTCGTGATCGCTATTTCACGACGCGCCGTTCAAGCAGCCAGGCGTTCAGGTCATCAAGCAAATACAGAACTGGCGCTCGCCGACCACGGCCTGCACGTATGAATGCAGGGCCGCCTCCCGTCACACGATAATCTTCAAGCGTGCGTTCGCTGAGCTGCAGGTATTTGGCCGCCGCTTCGGTGTTCAGCAGCTCCAACTTTTTCGTTGGCTCGTCCACGCAGCGCTTCCCACCCCTTCATCCCTGCCGTATTCATTGCTAACCTGACGCCGCTTTGCAAACGCAGTGAGCACGATGGCCACGGAAAACATCCAAGAATTGGAACAGACCTTCAAGGATGCCCAGACCGCCTACCGGGCGGCCCGGAAGGAATTGGCTGTCGTCATCAACAAGCCCGAAGACAGCGATGCCATGGACGAATTGGTCGCTTCGTCAGAAGAATTGGGATTGAACGCCACCCTCCACCGTCTGAAGACGAAGAATCCAAAAGTTGCAGAAGCCATCACACGCCTCAGCGAGGCAGCCCATCATCTTGGACACGCGGTGAACGCACGCGAAAATGCGCGCATCGAAATTGATCCGAAGCACCACCGCGTCTTTATCGAAGACGGTCGCGAGTTCACGCTTGATGTGGAGAAGGGGCTCTGGACGTACCTTGATGACCCGGACAACCCCATCAAAGTGACGCTCACCAAGGAAGCCAAGCTTCCCTATGATCTACCGGGGTTCAAAGGCCCCGACATCGACCCACCCAAGCCAGCGAAGAAAAAGAAGTTGCAGCAGCGTATGTAGGCACTCGTGCAACACTCCCTCCCGCCGTCGCGTTGTTAGCGCCACCGATTGCCCATCTTGTAACCACGCGCGCTTGCTTCACCTGCCCGCAGGCGGGGTAGGGTTCCTGCATGATCATCACACATACCCAGAGCCAAGACGGTCACAAGCGCATCTATCTCGGCGCCAAGCTCAGCCTGGAATGCTGGATTGAACCTAAGGATGACGGCCGCGCCTGGACGTTTCACTACGATGCCAGCGCCGGGGCGACCCACATGCAGCCACATGACATGCGGGCGTGGGCGGAAGCACTTCTTCTACAGCTCTGCGAAGAACTGAGTGTGGAACCGGCGCTGTTGGCGCAAGTCCCCTTCGAAGCGATCGCGGCCCTTCACACCGTGCCACCGACCCACCACCGTCGCGTGGCGTCACCCCAGCGCAAGGTCACCGAATACGGGTTCATGTCCACGCCGCCTAACACCACGCGCCCCAGTTCGGATTACCGGGCGCGGGATTTTGCCGATGACAAACAACGGCAGCGGTTCCGTTAGCATTGCAGCCATTGGATCACTCATATCTGTGGACCGTTCCGGACGGGAGTATGTGTCAACGGGAAGAGGCACTGTACCGTAGCGACAAATCCGTGAAGGGGGTCCACATGGTACGCGCTTTAGCGGGGTTGCTGCTCGCCCTATTCGGGACGATCATTCCTGCGCAAGCAGCCGATCGACAACAGCAGCTAAGAGCAATGATCGAAGAGCATCGCCAAAAGGCCGAGACGGTTGGTGCAGGTATTGATACTTCGGAAGTTGGTCATCTTGGGACCGCATTCAATGAAATGGGCGTCAATGAATTCATGTGCGCCTCACTCGCCTTTTTGTTCGAGAAGGACGCCATCTTCAAACGGCTTGGAACGATTGAAGAAACCCCGCACGAAACATATCTGGAAACTCCATTAGCCGTGAAGGCGGATTCCTTACTTCACACCAACTGGGCACTTGCAGCAGACAATATCCTGTCCATGTCCCAACGTGACCGGATAGAAACCTGGAATCTCGATTGCGTCCGCCAGTATGACATCACGCAAGAGGAAGCGATGCCCCGCATCGCACCAGCCGCCGAGTTCGAGGTCCACGAAGACCAGCTTCACGTTTTGGGTGATATCGACCCAGGATTTTATGAACGCTTCGTCACCATACTCGCGAAGCACCCAGAGGTGAAATACGTTGCGCTCGGAAGCGGCGGAGGAAGCGTAAGAGACGCCATCCTTGCCGGTCTGCTCATCCGCAAAAAGCGGCTGGACACCACGCTTGTATCCGATTGCTACTCAGCATGCCCACTCTTGTACCTGGGGGGCGCCAATCGGACGATCTGGTCTCCGTATCGAAGACTGGGCTTTCATCAGGCTTCACACAATGGGAAAGCCGTACCGACGGATGATAACGTGTACGAACTCATCCGAAAATACGCCACAAGCATGGGTGCAGATGGCTCGTTCTTACTCGCGCAGATGCACAGCTCCACACCTGAGAACATGACCTACCCCGAGGTGGAGGACCTATGTAAATCCGCCATCACAACATGGGTACAGCGAGCGTGTTGGGCAGATTGACTTCTCAATCTCCCGAACGTCTACGTTCTTCAGCAATGAAGCGGCCACCGACTTCATTCCCGAACACACCGGTATAGAACTCTTCTTGAATCTGGCGACGGGGATGTCCCGAGGTCTGTTGAACTTTGAGCCAGCGGCGCTGTCACCTGATCACGATATTCATGATGGGCCTCGTCAGCAAGCCTGAGAGCCAGGCGCGGACTGATCGCCACGTTCGCTGTTCGTGCCGGCTATGGCAGCTATCGAGGGCATAGGAGAAGAACTAGCGAGGCGGCGAACCGTCCTTTTTGACCCGAAGCGGAATATGAAGTGCACAAAATCTCTGTGACTTGGCATGTTCTGGTTGGCCCACTTCAACGCCGGAAGTGGTCAGCCACGCGTTGACTACGTGGCTGACCCCAATCGCATTGTCTCCGAACTAGCGGGCCGACCTGGGTATTTGTATTACGCGGCCTTGGTCCAAAGGCTCTCCTGGTAAGTCTTTACATCATCAACGAAGCCTTCCGGATAGACGTTGCGGAACTTGTGCTGATCCTGCGGAATCAACTCGACCATGAAATCGATCATGGGTTGCGGATCGAGTTGCAGCTTTTCTCCAGCGAACAGCTCCTGCACGTCCCGGATTGGACCCTCGGGCGTAAAGTTCTCCTGAGGGTCGTACCACTGGTCGAGCGTGTCATACATGCGATCGTTGAAGCCGGTCCGGAATGGGCCGGGATTAATCGTCGCGATCTTCACACCGGTGCCTTCCATCTCATCGCGCATTAATTGCACTATGGGCTCAAGCGCATGCTTTGAGGCGACATACGGTCCGAGAAACTTGAAGGTCGAGAAACCGGCGATCGACGACGTGAAGATAATCTTGCCCTTCCCCTTTTTCGCGAAGTGCCGGGCGAAGCGTTGCGCGAATTCCAACGTGCTAAAGACATTGACTTCGAACACGTGACGCACGCGATCAACAGGCACTTCGGCGATCGGGCCCGTTTCGCCGGTGGCGGCGTTGTTGACCAGAATGTCGACACGGTCGGCATACTTTCGAAAGACTGTTTCGTGGTCGCCTTTGTTGAGCAGGTCAAGTTTCTCGACTTCCAACCGAACGCCGGCCTCTTCCGCATCCCCCATCAGTTCGCTCATCTGCGGCCAGTTTTCCACCGTGGCGATAATGGTGTGGCCGTTCTTCGCAAGTCCGATTGCTGTGCCTTTGCCGAGCCCGGACCCGGCGCCGGTAATGAGGATCGTTTTGCTCATGATCGTTTGCTCCGATTATTTGGCGTTCGTATGGGCTTCAAATGATCTTGGGGCCTTTGTAGATGGCGGGCTCGCCATCTAGAACGGCGCCGAATTCCGCCAATGCGGCTTTCAAATGTGGCATCTGCCAGTGCGCCGCCTCGGCATCTGCATCCCGCCACTTCTCGTAGGAAAGAACGATATCCGGCGACTTCTGATCTTGGATGAAGCCGTATTCAACCGCGCCTGCTTCCTTGCGCGTTTCGCCTGCCAATCTCTCAAGTATCGAGATCAACGAATCCGCCTTTCCCGGTTTCGCTTTGAGGACGGCGATGGTGTAGGTGTTCGTGCTCATGATCTTTTCCTTTTCATTCAGTTCGCTCTGACGTCGCTTGCAAAGCGCGCCGCGTTCGCTTTTAGGAATTCGCTTTCATCGCCATTGCCCCAGAAGGCGGGCACCGACTTTGGAATCGTCAGCGCCTTTTGCACGGCCGGACGCGCATCCATCCGTTGGAACCAGGCATTCAGGTGGTCGAGGTCCTCGACGGAAACGCGCGCCCAGACATAGGCACGGGCCCACGGATAGATCATCATGTCGGCGATCGAATAATCCCCAACAATGAAGTCGCGTCCTTCAAGGCGCGTGTTCAGCACCTCCAGAAGGCGGCGGGATTCATCGACATACCGCTTGATCGAAAATGGTTCTTCGTGGCCGTTCGGTGTGGCAATGCGCTGGAAATACATCGCCTGTCCCATCATCGGGCCGACATGCCCAACCTGAAAGAACATCCATTGCATGACTTCGGAACGCGCAATCGGATCGTCTGAAAGGAACGAGCCGTATTTGTTGGCAAGATGCCAAAGGATCGCGCCGGATTCGAAAATCGCGCGGTCTTCGGCTCGATCATAGATCGTCGGGATTTTGGCATTCGGATTGAGCTTCACGTAGTCAGTCGCCTTCTGCTCACTCTTCGCGAAGTCGATATATGTGAGGTCGTACGGGACGCCTGCCTCTTCCAAGAAGATGACGGGCTTGTAGCCGTTCATCGTGGCGGCCGTGTAGAGGTGGATATCGGGCTGTGACATTTAATCAGGCCTCCACTTTCACGGCGAAAACGCGTTCGAGGTGCGCATCGAAACGCGCAAAGTCCTTTTGGATATCGGGGTTCTTCATAACGTCGAACGCAGCGAATGTCGGAAGTTGCAACATGCCGAAGAACTTCGCGTTCAAATGCGTCGGCAGCATCAGATCATCGACCGACCGACCCGAAAAGAATGGCTGCGATGGATCATCGAACGCTTCGCGCGGCGCATTGAACGTGAGCGACAGCATGTACCTGGTGCCTTTGAGGCTGCCGCCCATGCCGTAGTTCGCCTTCGGTGCCTCGGTGGTGCGGCCATCGCCAACGGTCAGTCGCCCGTCCATACCGGCGGTATAGACTTCGTCCATGTATTTCTTGAACGACCAAGGAACGCCCATCCAATTCACCGGGAACTGCATGATGATCACATCAGCCCACTGGTGATTGGCGACCTCGTCCTCGACGTCGTAACTCTTGGCGACTTCGCTCTGGCGCACTTCATGGCCGGCAACACTCAAGCGCTCTTTGGCTCGCTCAACTAGTGCAGCGTTCAGTTCGCCCTTCGCGAATGGATAAGGCTGATGCCCATTGATGATGAAAACGTTGCTCATGACTTGCCTCCAAATTTGTCTACCAGCGGCAGTCTGCCGTTGCGTTGGAGGGAGGTATTTGTTATCAACCATGGAAAGTCAACTAGTATACTTTTAGTAACCTACTAAATGAAGGTAGGAATTGGCCGAATTCTGGGAGAACCGTTGAAAATGAAAGCGCGAGTCGAGAATGACGCCAGGGGCCGCAAGAAGGTGCATGACGCATGTGCCCGTCCCTGCGCCATTGAACGCGGTATGCGGATACTCGGTGGCAAATGGACAGGGTCAATCCTATGGCATTTGAAGGACGAGCCAGTGCGCTTCAATGATCTTGCACGAATGATTGGCGGAGCCAGCAAAAAGATGATTACAGACCGGTTACGTCAACTTGAGGATCAAGGTTTGATAAAGCGCCGGGTTATTGAGACCTCACCTGTTGCGGTAGACTACCAAATCACGAAGCTTGGCCAGTCAGCACTTGAATGTCTTGACGTACTGAGAGAGTGGTCTGAAGGATTGCCACCGTCCCTCATCAAACAAGTGGTTGATGATTATTGACGCTGTGGCGTTGTTGGCTGAAATGCAGCCTTGGTCTGCTTCTGGCCCCAAGCAGGAATCGACCTTCTGGCCGGTCTGGGAGGACCAGCGGACATTCGCACCTGCGATGGGGATGGGTAAGGCGGACGGGCTAGCCGGGCGGATCAAGGCGGCGAGGGTGGTGCTCGGCTAGCGCTCGACGGAGAGCCGGGAGCTGTCGGTAAGCTTTCAATCGCCGGAAACCCGCCTTCGCCTCCAACATGCCGGCCGCCGCCCATCGGAGAGCCATCGAGGCGTCGCGCCAATGCTTCACGTTTCGTGTGACGCGACGGATCGTGCCTTGCATGTTCTCGATCGCGTTGGTGCAGGCCAGCGACCGGCGCAGCTCGGGCGGCAGTCGGAGACGGTTGACGGTGAGCATCTCGCCGAGGCCTTCCAAGATGCTGCTGGACACACCGGGCGCTTCCTTCTCCATGCGCCGGGCCAAATCCCGGATCAGCCGCTCCGCCTCGGCAGCGTCATCCAGCTCCCAAGCCTTACGCAGCGTCCGGCGAACGCTGGCAACGTGCTTCTTCGGGCAACGCTCCGCGATGTTGCGCGCCTTGTGCACCTGGCAGCGCTGGATCGGCGTTTGACGGCCGAATGTGGCGCGGACCGCTTTCGAGAGGGCTTTCGCTCCATCGAGAACAAATAGGCGCGGCACCTTCGGATCAAGCCCGCGATCGATGAGATTGTCGAGCAGGGCCTGGGCTGCAGCGGCATTCTCGGTGGCGCCTTCGACTATCCCGAGAATGTGCTTGTCGCCCTTCCCATCGATGCCGATGGCGCCAATGAGTACGATGTCCTCGGCCACGTGCAGCCCGTCGATCTGAATGACGAGCAGATCGAGTGGGGAGATGTCGCTGGCGAGCCATTCCTCCAGTCGCTGCTGTGACAGTGCTACGAACCGGCGCGAGGCGGCTGACTTCGACGTCCCGTCTCCATCGACGCGCTGTAGCAAGCCCTCCGGCAGCCGGACTGCGCGTCCGATCTTGCGGGTGGCGACACCGATTAGCATCAGGTTCATGGCGGTTTTCCCGAGCCAGTCCTCGGCTGCTGCCGCTCTCCAACTTGGTAACAGCATTTCTTCGCCGTCGTTACCGCGCACTCGGGGGCGGACGATTTCGACCTTGCCGCCCTGAAAGCCGATCTTGCCCTTCGTGCGGCCCCAGCGGTGACCGCGCCGATCTGGGCTCCGAGCATGCCGTCGACCGCATAGGTCCTCGACATCGGCGGCCATCATGGCTTGCAGCGCCTCGACGCCGGCCGTTAGACAGAAGCGTCCGAAGCAGGCACCCACCGCTTGCCACGCCTCCTCAATGTGGGGCGTGACGGCGAGCATTCGTGATGTAGTAGTTCTGGTCATGGCGTTGCTTTCCCTTGAGGAATCGACACCCTGAGCCTACGGGCTCGGGCAAGCAACGCCGCTCAGCCTATTTCAACATCGATCGGGACATTCCCTCTGGCGACCAATGGCCTTGCATTGCTCCATCGTAACGCTCGATTCCTGGCGCAAACACGCCGTCAGGATTTCTTCATCGGACCTCATGTCGACCGATGACAATATAAAACCCCCACCTAAAACCGCTGCGGTTATACCCACAGTCAACATAGTCTTCTTCACAACCATTGCTCCGATAATTGAAAAACCCAAAGGTCTTCCTTATGCCGATGCAAACCACCACCACAACCTTATCCATGACTGGTAGTTAAAGTTGAGCCTGACCCTTTTACCCGCCAACTTCCATTAACGGCCACACCACACATTTCCCTGATTGGGCCAAGGCTGCGCCAACCCTTCATCCATTAGTACGCGCCCCGCATCACGCCCATCGCGAAGCGCCACGTCCACCAGAGCGCGCCCATACTTGTCATTCCGACCGCTCGCCTTCACGGCGTAACCATCCCCCATCAGCTCAATCAGCCGCGCAAGCGATGCGCTGGCTTTCTCGCGTTCCCCACTGCATTCCGCTTTGTCGTTCATCTCAGGCGCGTCGATGCCCTGCATCCGCCATTTGATGCCATCCTGCCAACCCGTATCACCATCAACGAGGCAGGTACGTCTCAGAAGACCGCATTCCTTGATGCCGCCCGCTTGCATCCCGCCCATGCTGGCCTGATTAAACGACCAGCTTTGCCCGAACACCAAATATCCGGCGACCACTGCGCCGGCCAATGCCGTCCATGCCAGCACCGAACGGGAAGGGGCCCACTGTTGAAACGCAGTCTTACGGTTTGCTTGCTCCCGCTCTTTTCGTCGCGCCCCTAAATCAATTGGATCTTCCATTGCCCCTCCTAATGATAAAGGCCCCGCGCTCTCGCTCGAGGCCAACGTGGTTCGGGCCGCAATCCTTGCGGTGGCCCATCACCGGCACGGTCATCGCCTCTTCAAGCTGTACCGCTCTTGTACTGTACCGCCCTCTTTCCTTCCGGCAATGCCCCCCGCCTCCGCCCTATGCACCCGTAAACTTGTATACACGCCAACACCGGCACCAACTACTTCACGGGGGGTTCGGGGGGCGTGAAGCCACCCGATGCTCGCTGTTGGTTTAAAGTATCTGTATGCATCTGCCTTTCACGCAGCCTTACGAACAACGATCCAGCAATTGCTAAACCGTTGCGACAACGACGATTGATTTTCACGTAGGCAATGAACGTGGCTTTCGCGCACCGATGCTGCCCATACACAGGGCATACGACTGGTATGCAAAGTGAGGCTGAGAGAAGGTTGAAAGGAACGGAGCGAGGTATGCCTTTGACCACAATATGTGTTCAAAGGCGGCGCCTTCGGCGCCTGTGCCGCCGGGGCAAGCCCCGGC
>JAATOF010007871.1:0-12151 GCA_013170925.1 Podosphaera leucotricha
AAACATCCCAAAAGGCCTTTATGGGCTAAAGCAGGCTGCAGCCTTGTGGTATGATGACGTAAGAAGGTTTCTCGCCAAGCAAGGAATGTTTCCCACCACAACCGATGTATGTTTGTATACAAATAAGGAAAGAGATTTATTTGCAATCATACACGTTGATGACTTTCAAGTGATGGGACCTAATATTGGCAAAATTAAAAATTTCATGAAATCTCTACATAGTCAATATAAGCTTAAGTCAGTGAATACGGATCTGTTTCTCGGAATCCATATCAGCAATTCTAACAAAGACACGCTCAAATTATCGCAGGATTAATATGCACGAAAGCTACTCTAGAGACATGGCTTCAAGGACTGTAAGACAGTCACAAAGCCTCTCGAAAAATTGCTCGATACCAGCAACATAAAAATCTCAGCAACTGACAGAATACAATTCTATAATTGGTGGATTACAATATTTCGCGAATAACACTCGACCTGATATTGCTCACGCGGTGAACCATCTGGCTCGTTTTCTTGTTAACCCATCCAGCGAGCACATCCTAGCAGCCCTCAGAGTTTTTCGATACATAGCCAAGGACCCAGATCAAGGAATCATCTTCAAGTTCGGCGCAGGAAAACCTATCTTAAAAGCTTATACAGATTCAGAATTTGCTGGAGATCCTTCAACAAGCAGATCAACCTCCGGATTGCTTATAAGGCTATCACTAGGGCCAATATGCTGGAAGTCCCGTTTACAGCGAGAAGTTGTTTTGTCATCGACCGAGGCAGAACATTTAGCTGCAACAGAAGTTTGCCGTGAATTACAGTGGGTGAAGTCACTCTTTGAGGAATTGAGCCTTTATGATCAGGTCGAAGGAGTTTTGAGGACCAAATTTTTCGTCGATAATCTGTCTGCAGTATCATTGATTAAAAATCATGATAATCACAAATGTTCAAAGCATGTAGCTTTACGAAATTCCTACCGTCGTCAACAGCATGAGAAGGGAGCACTAAAAGTTCTATACATACCATCGAATCAGCAACTAGCTGATAGTTTAACTAAACATAATTCGCCTGTTGCAATTTTATAGATATCACAGTCGCAGACAATCAACATTGTCAGGGGAAGTGTTGTGGTATTAGATTTCGATGTCATAACAAGCTAAATTGTGCACTGCCACATTGGCACTTAAACTCCATGAGACACAAGCGAAAGCTTGTGCACAGCAGTTAGGAGTTAGTTGTAGGATCTTCTAGGAAATTCTAGTTAGTCACCAGAGGAATCTTCTAGCATTCTTTGGTACGGAATATTCTAGCATCATGGAGAACTAAGAGAATGTTATTAGGACATTCTCTGGGTTATAGATTGAGTGATAGATGTATGTAGAACTTAGATATAAAAGTGAGGCATCGACCTCGTCTACAGAGTAAGCTGATACAGTCTAATCATGAATACATATCATCTTTCAAGTAACAACAAGTGCACCACCGGTCATGTTTCACATCTACTATGAGCATGTCATTCCTCTCCTCACATTTATAATAAAATGATGGTTTAGATTAGAGAATAGTCCAGGATGTGAGAATTATAGGGGTGGCCAAAGGGAGGGGTTGGCCAAAAGGTGACGGACGTTATACACCAACAAGTTTCGGCACCAGCACCATCAATTTAAATTCAAATACAAAATCAGGCTCCAAATAAAAAGAAACTCGACTTCAGGATGTTATCTCCGAGTTTAATTTTTCCAGACCGGTTTCGTTGCTAGACCATCCATTCCTCTTATACTTAATTACTCATTCTCATGGTAGGCCAAACTCTGTAGTCCTGTTTTCCAGGAGGTATCTAACGTAATGGCGAGATCAGTTTTATTATCCAGATATGTTTCATCATAAAACTACCACTAAGCTTTAAGAGCCAATGCAGTAGTTGTTAAGAAGCACGATTAGTTCGCGACAAAAATGCGTGTACATCATATACAAGATACCAGGCTTTATTTATTGAGGGTGATTTGTACTTGGAAATTTTATTTCAAATCTACATACCGAATTCTTGATGGCAATTTTAATTCAGGGTAGAGAGCGCAACTTATTAAACAGGCAGGATATAAATTAATTAAGTTATTTTCAGACTCGGTAAAAATAGGCTTCAATGTGGTTTGATACTGGCTGGGATTAAGACATGGGAAACTGAGACATCCAAAAAAAGCTTGTCTAAAAATAGAAATCCATCAAGGGTTGGTTATATGATGTGAATATGAATAATGAATATGCATGTAAATGTCATTTTCTAAGGATTGATGAGATCATGTTGGGTCTAGTCATATCACCCCTAGTCACTTTGATACAGAACATATTGTTGTTCCTTTAATTACATCTTCCAACACAACCACAATTACATACCACCCTCCTACCATGACCCACGGTATTTTGGGCATGGAAATTCCGGATTCGTCAAAAAATCATTTTGGTTTTGGGGCTTATTTCAATCGCGTTGCGTCAGAATTTCACACTCAAAGGGAATATTCTGTACTGGAGGGAACAAAAAGGAATAAACTTCAGCCACATATTAAAAAGCTGGTCATCGCCCTTAAAAATTCGGGGGACAATCAGGAGAGATAGCAGATGAATAAACGTGCATATGAAAAACACCAAGGGCTTCGTCTCATTAGCTATGGATTGGGTTAAAAGTAGATCTAGACGTATCATCTGCGTAAGCTATATTAATTATCAAGAGTTGATTATCCACCTGTACGAGATGAACTGTTTGATTTTTCGACGATGATATTTGTAACACGAATAGTTCGTTTCAGCACTTGAGCATGTTCAGATGGCCTTAAATTATTTACTTGGACAGCTGTGTCGTGTGCTGAAGCAAGCTCGTGACGTGGATGAGGATAGACGAGCGTTCGTTTGGGTAACCACACCGTCCTGTTGGCTAGTTGATTTTCCAAAACCTTATGTATAGTCTCGTACCAAGGCTTAATTAATTAAGTTCTCTCTCCATATTAGATTTCAGTAAGTCTACTAAAAGATAGTATATTAGAATCGAATCAAAGGTTAGTCCTTGTGATGAGATACTAACATTCTTATTTCCTACATACCGGTGAGAGCTAGTTGGCTGGCTGAGCCGTTGATGCTTAATAATCGAGCGCTGATGTCAACACTGGCGTGACTTAGCTTGAAACGGCTAGCTCGACTTCGTAATCAACACTCCAGTGATTTTTCACCCCACACGACTCATCCCAAAGTTACTTTTTATGGAACGATAGGGAGTCTGGGATCCCCAGTCACCGGTCAGATCTCTTGAACCGGATCCGCTCTTTAACCCTTTCAGAAGTAATAAGCGTGAAAGCTATTATTTTCATTTCGTAAAGTCGCCTTTCTCATCGCAATGCACTCGCTCCTAAATCCTATGAGATTCGGGTTTCGCACCGGCCTCTTTGAATACCTTACCCGGCTAGGTCTGACGAGTCGCAATCCGAGTAATGAAGGTATGCTCACTAAGAAATAGCGGAGTCAGCCAAAACACACGAATCGACCAAGACGTTAAGGTCCCAAAACTTCTTGGCCATGGCTACTTTTTCTTCTGGCCTTCTGAGGCATCCTCTCGGGGTTCTGGTCGCAGATCGTGTAGATCTCTAAAGTCTCACTCATTATGGCGCGCCTCTATTATTATTATAGTTTGAAGTCACATCCTTAATCCGACTTTCATAGATTTTAGCTGGGGACTACTTGGTCCATGACTTGGTCCATGACTTGGTCCCCTGCCCATTCAAGATCTGAAAGGAGAGTTAACCTTTACCCAAGACAATTAGTGTTATTTATATATACACATTATTATATATTTATAAAGCATACCAGCAGAAGTACTGTTTCTATCCTTTCTTTCCTTCCCATTGTCACCTCTCCAAAAGATTTCCTTCTTTATCATTAGCTTATCCAAAGGACTCAACAGGGTAGCAAGTCAATTTTTCAAAATGTTGGGAAGCAATCACAGATTTTTGTTCCTCGCTTTTTTGGCTCCGGTTCTGGCATTACCTTCACCCCAAATGTCTTCTACTTCTTTATCTCCGGTAGACTCAGCCCTATCCGCCGCTGCCGCTAATTCACCTCCTGTTACATTTAGTGTTACTGGCGAGAATGCCGCATATCCTCGCGCAAATTTCCTCTCCAACGGCGACATCATAGGATCATATACTGCACTACCTCCTAATGGCCTCCAAGTGCTCACAGTTGTAACTTCGGTTGATAACGGCGCGTCATGGAAGTTAACTGGTACAGTTGCACGCAAACCCGTGAAGAGTGGGTCGCTAGACAACGGATTCCCATTACAGCTACCAACAGGGCGTGTAATCATCGCATTTCGCAACCATGACGTGGATGACAAGGGTACGCCGACTGTTTATCGTATCACACTTTGCAGCAGCGACAATAACGGTGCCACGTGGCAATTTCTTAGCGATGCTGTTGTAGTAACAGCCACGCCGACTAATAACGGCGTCTGGGAGCCTTTCTTGAGGAATGATCCATCTTCTGGAGCTCTACAATTATATTATTCTCACGAAAGATCAATTATGGATCAGGATTCTGTTATGCTGATCTCACAAGATGGTGGGAAAAGTTGGTGTGGTGAAAAGAGAATTTCTGGAGTGACTGAAGCTGCTTCTCGTGATGGAATGGTGGGCATTGCTGAACTTGGTGGTCCATCTCTGCTTGCTATTTTCGAAACTAATGAAAATGGAGGACCTTTTAGTCTTGCAACAGTATCTTCCTCGGATAACGGTGAAACTTGGGGCAATCGTAAGCAGGTTTATGTTGCTGCCTCCAGTAAGAACGCAGGTGCGCCACAGATAATTAAGGTGGGAAAGAGCCTGGTAGTGAGTTTTATGACGAATGAAGATTACCCCGTCAATCCAAACGCGAACTGGATCGAAAATGCAGATGCAAAACTCCTCGTTAGCAACGATAATGGTGCGACATGGTCAAAATCAACAGTTGTTAAGGCGCCAGCTTTTTGGCCTGGCCTCATGCCATTAAAAGATCAGAAAAGTTTCCTTTACTTAGCAGGACAAAAAGATACACTCTTAAGTCAAACAGTCGTTTTACCATGAAGAGGAATAAAATCATCAGTGATGTCATTTTAAAATTCTTTTCAGCGTACATATTATAGAGCTTATTATTGATTTATGACGACCTACTAATACCACTATGTCTCCTCTCTGTTACAGAAATCCCCATTAAATTCTCCCAAAAGTTTTGCACTACCACGAAGAAGGTCCTTGTCGTGAAATTATGATATGTCTGGATCCAAAACGCCGAAAAAAGATACCCATGTCGCACTACCCTATTACGAAAATTTTCTCCCCATCATCAAGCTTAAAGCCCACACGAGCTGCTATCAGTCTGCGTGGCAGTACCATTGACCCGACCAAAGGAAACAGCATGTCCACCTGTCAATTCATCCAGAACGGCTTGAGCGACGTTGAAGCCTTCGGCAGCGTGGTCTATCGCTAAAACGTTGACTGAATGGTTGAGGTATGTTAGGGTCCAGCAAGTTCCACAACTCTCACTATTCCAGCCCGCAATTGCAGAAGCGCCACCGATCCGTGGGAACGAAGGCAGCGATCCTTGAGTGGTGAAGCTTTTGGTCAGGAGGCCATTTGTACCATCGCTACATGACACTGAATCTAGGGATCGCGTTTGGTCGTCGTACCCGGCGCTGTAGGAGATGGTTATTGCGGATGAGATGGCAATGACCACCGGTAAAAGGATGATTGTTGGACGCATGGTGTAGACGGAAGATAACAAATTGTTTATATGATTAGAATGCTCGTAGCTTTTTTTAATTTAAATATGGATTGGATTGAGTTAATCGAGAATGAATGTAGTATATAGAGGAAAGGATGATGATTGTCGAGAGGATTTGTTTATATATACCTACATTTTTTACAACAAATATTCGTGCACGATAGATCGCAAAGACGCGAATTGAGTTCCACACCGCGCTAATCGCGGCAAGCAAGTATCCGATTCGACGATGCGCCAAACAGATAATTAGTGCGCCGTTGTCCTAACAATCAAGCAGGCAAGTGGCGAGCCAATTATTTGGCCGGCGTAGATGAATCAGTTAGTCCAATAAAAGGGAGCCTTTACTTCTTTCTCTGCACTCCTGTCTACAGGGGGCAGGAGATGTCCGATCGCATCCCAGTCAATCTCCGCCACTTGGTATGTGCTCACGGTGTGGCAAAGTCTGTCCCATGGAGAAGAGAATGCTCGAATCGGCGTAGGGGGTATGGTGTGTGCGAGGTTCAGCCACCAAGAGCTTAGGCTCGACGCACGAGCGCGCTTCGCACCAGACGCCATGCGACAAGCGTCTCTTGGATAGTCGGGGTCTAGACCAGCGGGAGACTAACTGCCTAGCAGGCACTGAGATGTTCTCCGTCTTTACTGCTCCGGTAGGCAGTCATTAAAGCGTGACCCCTCGTTGGGAGAAAGATGTCTTGTACGTAATGCGAAATCATCTGTTGAATGATGGACAAAATTTCTCGGACTAGGAGCTGGGATAGGTAGTAAAGGGGGCACGAGTTAGGAGCGCGTGGTTCAATCCTCCCTTGGCGACTCCTCTGCCGTACGGGGATCGCGTGGTATGGTCGATTCGCGTCGCTAATTGATCGACGTGAACTGTTGTCGTCGTCGGTCCGGATGACAAACGGCTTCTCACCATTCACACACAGAGATAAAGATTTCGCTCAACTATTTCCCAACCAACCTACACGTTTTTTTTTCACAGCCAGAAATTCGCTATCGATGCGCCTCGTCGGACTGATGCCTTTCGCTAACATAGCAGAGCATGACTCGTTCAGATCATAGGTTCTTCAAGGTCAAGTACCGATGTCGCTCTGAATCAATGTCGTTGGATCCCGCCACCCGCACTCGTTAATTACTCTCATATTCTACCTAATTATGCCCTAATTTTCACGTACATGTTCTTGCGGACGTAGACGTAATGTAACCACCTCGCAACGCATTTACTTAATGCTGCGGCTGGTGAATCTTACTTGATGCTTACCCCTGCTCTCGTATGGGATACGGTAAGACTATGCTGACTGACTCTGGTGCAAAAAAGAACGGCGTGCGGCGCAAATTAACAACTTGGCGCCGATGCGCGACATCCAGGTTAGACTGGCTGACAAAAGACTTTGACTTATGTTACCGCAGAATTGATATGTGTGGCAGACTTGTGCAGATTTAGCACACGACTTCAGTTGTAGTGTCTCCGAAATACCAGTGGTGGCCGAGAAGAATCAATCTTCGAAAGCTTTGTGAATGATCGTCCACTTATCAAACTAGACGAGAGCTCTTCTCCATTTGAATACTTGCTCGAAGATCGACTAGCAACGTTCGTATAGTTGGCTTGCGTGTAAAATTTTAAGGTATACCAGGTCTAAAGGGAGAAAAGTCAACTCCTCCAAGTCAAAAATAAGTCTCACAAATTGCTCAGATTATCTACTTCCCGAGAACACCATATTTCTTTAAGCCTGAGCTACATCCTCAAATAAAGTCAAAAAAGCTATGGAGCGATAGAAATTTCAAGAGATCATTCAACTAGAGTAAGTGAACTATCATCAATCGGCGAATCAACCCCATATCTAGCTAGAAAGGCAAAGGAACCTCACGACAAGCATTTTGACCACTATCTTCACAAGCCAAGCCAATATCAAGCCTTAATGTTGATACGTCAGGAATTTTTGTCAATTTTCGAAGAAATTGATGTTTATTACTCCCGCTAGATTTTGCTTCAAAGCAATCAGAGCACCGAATTTTAGCAACCAAAAAAACAATAGGCTGGCTTATGAAGTTACGAGAATTGGTATCGGCGTCAATCTTAACCTTTAGCTTCATGAAAGTGCTCTCCCAATGGTATTTACGAGCGAGTCGTATCTATAACACCTGATATTATATCATCTACAATTGAGGTTCTCGATTATGTCGGAAAGGTGGCACTCGGGGCTCGTACTTTCACGGAATATGTGATAGCAAGCTGCGACTTGTCTGTTCTATCGTCTACCTTTATTCCCTAATATACAAAAGTATTATTAAAACTCGATTAATAATATACATGTTCTTCTGAAATTGCTCGCCAGCTGTAGCTCCTTTTCCGGAGTTAAAATCAATCTACGTCCCCCAAAGAAAACACAATTAAATTCTTCCTCACACTTCATGACGTCTTAAGCCTCGAAAAGGTAATAATACATGTAGCACGTTCAAAGAAATCGTTTCTACTGATCCCATGGTCGTAGAATATCTCTATATATATGGAATACCGGAAAAGACCACTACAAGTTCAAGTTTTGAAACATTCAAAATAAGCCTGCAAAGTGCTAAACCCAAAAATACTCCTACTGAAAGAGATGTCTCTTAAAAAGACAATGTAAATCTTCAATCATGGCTTTGGGTATATCATCTCCTAGGTCTCTGGGTAAGCTTTCAACCATGGCTACCCACAAACGCCTTGGTGCTATTTTGAGGGAGTAGCTTTAGTTATCCTGTCGTCAGGGTCGTGAAAACTGAAAATTTAATGCAGAAAAAACTAAACCACATGAACTCAATGGACATGACGTCCTCAAATTGGCTTATGTTGTCCATCGAAATTTTTACTCAAGGCTAGGATATTTCAAATGAAATTTCGGATACACTGAGGATATCTCTATTCGATCCGAGAGGGTTCATGTGGTTATCACTATGTAAAGCGATAGTGTTTAACTCAGACGCTTATTGACACAATGATGATTTATAAATATAGACGTTATAAATTTAGTATCGGAAGAAAGACGACCTCTACTCTCGATCGCCAACTAACAATCAGATATATCAAAACTGGATCTCTCTGGTTGCGAAGAATTTACAAAAGGCGGTGGAGAAGAGTCTAAAAAAGTATTTATCCCAGCTGCCTACAGTTATCGTAAATACAGAATTAAAGCAGTAACAAGTCCCACAAGCAAAGACTAATTCGATAAACTAAGCGACTACGAAATGGCACACGTCCTGAAATGGATTCATTAATAAATCGCACATCCAGTGCTTGAAGATTCACATAAGAGCATACATCAGAAGCAATGATATGAATAGTTGAGAAGATCGTTGATTCAGTCTTCCTTCACTTTTCGTACTTTTTTCATAATTTGAATTACCTGGATATGTTTGGTTTCTAAGAATCATAATCAAATAGTCTCATAAACCACCAGCGGTAGCAAGATATCTTGTTGACATCTAAAGAATCTAACTAGGTCATAACTGATACGCCCGTCGCTTCAGAGAAATTGGAAATTCCTTTTCAAGACCTCTTGAGCAGCGGCATTACAACTTGGCGGTAGTACGCTTCTTATTTTCATTTGCGCTATTCCTGCCACAGCTTCTACCCTTTTTTCATAATCATCATACTTGTCAGTATCAATGAAGTTGCTGTTATCATTGCCGACATTGTACTTCCATCATCATTTTCGTCATCATGCTTGTCGTCATCATTGTCGTTATTGTCGCGCCTCGCGTTACATCCTGGCGAATTTAACCAACATGGCCGCCAATTGTTCCGCCAATTGCACCATTGCCAATTTGACCGCTCAGTCCACCGCCAATTCCACCGCCGCCGATTACACCGCCAATTGTTCCGCCAATTGCACCATTGCCAATTTGACCACTCAGTCCACCGCCAATCGAGGCCTCGTTCACTTCAGCATCGATGTTTTCTCCTTCTTGACGTTTGTCGTTATCATTAAAGTCATTATCATTGTCACGCTTTCGGCCAGTAGTCTCTATGCTGTTTATTTTGATAGAGCGCTTCATATTCTCTCCGACTGCAAGCTTGTTGGTTCCGATGTCTCGAGGAAGACTGACTGCTACAGCGCTGACGGCGAAAGAGATGAGGGCAATTTTACTGAATTGCATCTTTAAAATATGTTCTAGTGATGTCGATGAAGAAAAAACGTTTAGGTCGTAAATACTAGTAAAGTGATTGTTTTGGCGTGAAAAAAGTCCTACTCCTCAGATCCGATAGCAGTAGAAACTGAGATTGAAAGTTTATGAAAAGTGAAAATTGAAGGACTGTATGTAATCAAAAGAATGGAACGAAAGTTGAGAGTAATCTGAATAGTACTCAGAACATCTGAGGTCGAGTCTTTTTTATATCTGGATAATGGTTAGATTATCTCGCGCGTGACTGATATCTCAGATACATTGGCGGGTTTGTTTCAGCTTCAACCCCTAGGATGCGATGCTGAGCTGAGACGCACTGAAAATACTTGGGCATACGCACCACTACTACGACTACTACTACTCCAGGCATAATACTACATTTTGTTTCCTATCACCTCCCAGTTGAGGAAGCTGAAGATCTCAACTCATGTATTTCCGCATCGTGAGAGTGAAAAATTAAAAGCCCTGTGTCGATTGCTTGCCCTGGAGATTCAAAATAGCTGACTGACTCTGCAGCGCAGCAGCCATTGTATCATACAGTATTGTCAGGTTGAACCCTCCCGATCCACTGGAGAGTAACGCTGAATACATATGCCTCGGCATGCATTTCAGGTGCATGCGAGGGATTTGTTACGTTGGTAATACCGAAGCGCTCCTCTAGAAGCGCCAAGGTCAACCCAAACGTGTCTCAAGATTATTTGGGCGCGATCGATCGCGTTGCCGTTGGAGGAGTGAGAAGGGCTCGGTGTCTCAGAAACGGCTGGCATGGACGGTAAGTATGAATAATTGATCGTCTCTTTTGTATGGCCCGTCGCTTCAGGGATTTTTGGCGGCGAGGCTGGAACCTAGTAACCGAGCCAGAGGTGAAAATCATCGTCGTCCACGGCTACGTTATTCGCATCATGGTTCATTAACATAGTCATTGCTACGACTAATGCCAGTTCTAATTGACACTCTCTTGCTGAGAAAAATGATGATCATAAGGTCGTCGTGACAATCTCACTTTAATATTAGATTGTCTCCGAAAGTGACCAACCAAGAACGCGGAGTTACAAGCACATTGTCAGTAACACTCGTTTAACATCTCAATCAACAGCCTAAAAGCTAGTCATCTCTCCTGTTCTGTCACTTCAAATGTTTATTTTGGGAGAATTATGCTCCTAATACACGATATGGCGTCTACCGAATTAGGGTTTTCAGTCAAGTCATGCAAAATCACGCACCTCCGAAACAAGTCGCCCGATCGATGAGAGCTGAGGGAAACATTCATCATACCGATTCGATAAATGGTCTATTTCTTCCTAATCTTGACCCGATGGAAGATCCCTGGAATTGGATAAAGAACTACATCATGTGAATGCTATATCATAAATCAAAGTTGATCAAACAACTTTTTTTAGATATCTCTGGTACTGCCGGTCAGAAATCGAAGTAATAAACACATTTAGATATCTATGTGCTTTCTTGCTATCTTGTAGGTATATCTGTTTTAGTCTACATTCGAATTAGATTACAGAGCCGCTAGTTCTTCATTCCTTCATTATTTCATCTCTCGAACTGATCGAGTGGAGTGAGTGCATTTATAGGTGAGTAACCCCGAGGGTCCCACCAACAATCATTGGACTCGTAACTTCAACTCAAGACGATACTTAGCCGGGCATAGCAGAGCCACGTGATAATTACTGGAAATAGATTAGAAAGTAGATAATGTGCAAAGAAGCAACTCGATCAGTCCAAGATGCTCCGTAAAATCTGTTTATATAACAAAAAATGAAAAATCCCCTTTAGTGCCCGAGTCCCCGTCGTCTAGTTTTCTCTGAAAACAATACAAGTTAACGCCATCCAACCCATGAGACCTGAATCACAAACGCCCGCTAGCTAGGGTATAATAATTCGTTAGAAAAAGGACATAAAAAATCGGCAACCACTCATTTCGTTGTTATGACTATTCGACGTTAATTTTTGAGCACGGCAGGATGATAGGTAGTACTGTGTATATCAGGTCAATAGCTTCGGAATCCAACTTCCTTTAGCCTCTCTGATTTGGCTTTGACTTCTTCGCTCATTCTATCGCTATAAGAATCAAGCTTCTTTCGGACCTCCTCATCACTCGTACTGAGGATTCGGGCAGCAAGAAGAGCAGCGTTAACCTAGCACTGATTATTAGGTATTTGACTTCAATGATGTATGCGACTTG
>JAATOF010007887.1:0-23138 GCA_013170925.1 Podosphaera leucotricha
AACTCACAGCCACGCATGTTGCATGGTGCATGTTGCATGTTCATGTAGCGGGAAGGAATAAGACGATAGGTCCAAAAGATGCGTGGTGGTATCGATATGCTGAGATAAGCCACTCAACCCTAATGATGTTGATACTAATTCAGGTATTGGCTGGCGACTTCAATTGATACCTCTAAGCGGCCATCACGTTATTAATTAATAATTGTTGCTGGAACAATGTTATTTCTCTCCTTAGTATCCACAAAGAGATGAGTCATCATGATGAATAATACTGCGTCATGTATAATTATTGTTATGTGCAAAATGTTCGAGTAGTGGTAATAAGTATAACTTGTATAAACTCAACAATAATTACACCGATACCCACTCTTACAACGTGACGCGACCGTACTTGGATAGCGCTCGTCTTCACAACTACGACTGCCAGCCAGCCGAGTCGATCTATGAATAATACAAAGCGATTTTTCAATACGCAGTTTCCTTGGAGACTCCTTGGAGAGGTGTCGTAATTCTGAGGAATAGAAGTATCGTACTCTGAGAAAAGAGATCCACGAAGATGCCATGTTTCTTTGCCGCCGATCCAAAGCGTATCGAGCAAGGAGTCAAACAGCACCAACTCGACTTTCCATCTTGATTATCCAATCGATAATACCTTCTTTATCTCTGCATCTATTTCAAATGTTCGACGTCCATTCAAAAGGGAAATATGTCCTTGGGAAAAATGAAATATTCAGGGACAAATTTGTGTCATATAATGAATAGCTCGGGAACATCTGCCATGGGTACCTACCTATGCCTGCATGCATTCAGAACCTTCCTTGTCTATGACCAATGCTTTTTCAATATCCTATTACGACCTTCGATTTGCCCTGGGACACGAATCTGAGGAGTTAAGAGGGAGGCCAGAAAGATTGTGGGTGTGTCTCACAAAGTTGGTTACTTGAGCTCTATTAGCCCTATTGTTGATGCGCAAAAGTAATTCCTTCCTGGGCAGGCGATAAGTATCATAATTGCTAGCTACGATTTTTGCTGAATATAGCATTAAATTATATTCATCATCGCAAAGTTGATTCCGACTCTGGATTCGCATACATGTAGTCACTAGTTGCTGCGCTAACAATACGCTGTGGTGTTTCTTTGAAGCTAGCAAAGCGCCTATTTAAAGGTCTTGCTTACCATGAAGCAATTCAGAACGTCTCAATCCAGAAGATTCATTACGGGGTGCTTGAGTTAATTAGTGAAGGCTGCAATGCAAGATCTTTCAAAATGGAAATTTGGGTGTGTGACGTTGATCTACATGTTGTAGAAATTATCTTTGCTTCTCTGCCTTTTCTCCTTCCACTATTTCCGAGATATCAACTTCCACACGACCTTTGAAAAATTTCCCTTACCTTTCACTATTTGCTCAACTCGCTTTTATCATCGCAAACACACCAATGTCTATACATGTAACGAAAAGTTCCTCATTAGACCAACCGAGACTTGTGATATAAGAAAATCTATAGATCCATGAAATCTTTATAAGCCTTGTCTGATGAACATTATAGATTTGCGATTTTCATTATCGTATTGACGAAATAAAGTTCAAATTTGTGAGATGCACGTTGTGTGAACCCGGATGTGGTATAGAGAATGGATTTTCACGAGGTGATATAGAAGAGAAATACTTTATCATATCTTTTGTCGATAACCCTTAAGCCACATCCATTCTACCGCCTGTCTCAAACGACAGATCGCATTATTGTGTCCTTCAATAGCCCATCATAAATTCAAATTTAAGGGCTTTCGCGGAAACAAAACTTTCCTGTCAATAATTTGTACGGAATATAATATTGACGCAATTGAAATGTGCTGGTATCAAACACCCTCATCGCAGAGCCTTGTGGCGTCGTCTTTCCAACTTCCTGGAACAAGATGCCGCCGTTCAGCCCTACACACTGTCGTCTCTACAGAATGAAGCAATCCTATCATCAGTATGTCACTCATGAGACAATTCATTGTGAGACATCGAAGAGTACGGGTTAAAAGTTCTGTAGAAGTCAGTATTCCAAACTGCTTCGAGGGACTCATACGGAGCTAATTCATATATTTTAAGCCAAAATCTATTAACCATATGTTTCTCTATTATCCGTTCGCTGGAAATGCTCGTCAGTACGTTGCCAAATTAGAATATGTGGATATGTTCACCAGGATATAAGTCAGGCTCATTGAGACTGGTATTTGACCATCTTCTCTTAATTATCATTATCCTTCATATCCTACAGCAGTAAGGATTGTGTTCCTCAATTAGTCATATTTTGAAAGAATTCTACCTGGCTCCAAGATCTGAAAAAATAGATATCTATGATAAAGGATGGCTTTGAAAAGAACTAATGAGCCTTTCAAACTTCCGTCAAAAATTGAGGGCTGAACCATCGCAAGTCAAGGGGTCAAACGTTGTGAAGTTTTGATGAAAGAAGCGTGAGTCCCATGTTGGCTCAACAGTGATTCACCTTGTGTATAGGATAAGGGACCCTAAATTACTCGGGAGATTATATTTGGAACGGAGATATTAAGCAGACTTAAGTAAAGTCATCGAGGGGGTAAACGTTTATAAAAAAGTAAGAGGACAAAATTACACGCATATGGTTTTACGCACCTTTTGAATGAGAAATCGCGGATGCAAGACTCCGTTAATCGTTTGTAATTATTTCCTCACTCGGGACCAAAGAGATCTATATTATTATGATACTCATCAGAGAACAGAAACTGGAGCCTCGAACCTGAGATTTCCATGCAGTACCCTTCAAGAGATTAATCCATCATCAGCATCAAATAAAGTTTTTCTTTCAAAAGTAAGTCTGACAAAAAGTACTGACAAACGTTGGATGAGCATTAATCCATCGATCCGGGTTATGGGGATATATATTTACCCAGTTTTCTACGTTAAGGGATAGACCCCAGGGATTGTCATACCAGTTGAATTTATCTTCAACTGCAAAACATTAACGCGGACCCAGCTAGAGCTTGGAAAAAAAACCTCTCTTCTACCTTTCTAGGAGCAAACGAAGTTTTACATCAATATGGTTCCGATGCTCCTCACGAAGAAAGGTCCGATGCAGAAATCATCGTTCATTTTGATGAACGATCTTGGCGATGTGTCCGAACATTAGGCTGGCAGATTTACTATGAAAGAGGACTACATATATGCTCAGTACGCAAGGTTGATGCGGTAAACAGCCCGGTAAAGTGATAGTGAGGGGGATGAACGCTGACTATAAAGAGATTAATAGGGGTACTACATATATATTAGACTCTCTCTCTCCTTCATTTTTTCTCTCTACAGCATGACACATTGTGTATTAAGTCACGCAAATCTGCTATTCAAATAAAGCTGTGTATGCATTTCTACACACAGCGAACACTCATTTGCCTAAGTCATCGCTCTATATAAGTCAGTCACGATGAGATATATACCCTTGATTGGATTTTCTGTGATTGTGACTTGTAACTGTATTACACAGGGATTTGAGAGCATGACGCTAGATATCAATTCTGCATCTTCATATTGAACTCCAATTCAAGAGATCGACAAATACTTTGATATAAAGACGTGTGGAAGAACATCAGGATGTCTACGGCAATGCCCGACGAAAGGTACCTCCAGATGACTAATTAGATCTATGGTCTACCTCGATACATCTCGACTGAGAACCTCTATTATGATTGAATTTGGGAAGTATTACCACCATTTAATATAGTTGGCAGCAAGATATTCAGCGCCAACCAAAGCCTACGGATGCTTGATTTCTTGCCCGAGCTAATTCTGCTTGGTGGTATCTTGATACATGGTGGTCAAAAAGCGGTTTTATCATTTTGAGGAATCTTTTTCAGTCCTGCATCTGCGGAATCCAGACGAGGTCGGATTTATCTCATAACGCTGTACTTTATTTGTCCAGAAAATAACGCAAAGCTCGTTGTTCCTAGTGAACCACTGAATATCAATGTAGTATTTGACAGATATCCTCCCATGCGCCGTCTTCTGAGCGCTCTGCTAGTCCCTCCAGCGTTAGATGAGAGCGTTCGTATATTTTCCCTTCGGTCGATGCCTTCAGGATACATCAGAAGGATTCAATGCTTGCTGTCCAACATGATTTGGTGCTGCATTGGGAAATATTTGATATGCTTCCTAGCTAAATATACGCATTACTCAAGCTTTAACGTCCACTTTCATATGTCATGAGCCAAAAGTTAGTCGATACCTCTGGAAATACCAAGCCGAGAGAATTGATCACCTCGGAGTACTTCTAGCGGCCCAAACAAAATTTGGTTGTCTTTCCTACTTCATCAAAAAGTGTTGTGCGACTAGAACCGTTTTGCCAATACGTGTCACCACATCCATGGTAAATAGAAGTAGCCTATAAATATTGATACGATGTGTTGTATACTGACGTCGTCTATCTATGGAAATGACATGTATTTCAGCTGACTATAATGTAGTCTTCGAGTAAACTAGCTAAATTGAGGTGTCGAAATTAGTAGACATGATGATAATAGATGTTGGTGACTCGTTTGTTTGATAGTAACTTTCTGAAGCTCTTTGTTTATTTAGACGGATCCAAGTATTGGTTGCACGTTTACCCAGGCAATCACCGTTTTGTTACATGATTGATAATGGAGTCAGCCTTCAGGCTATGGCACTTACTTGAATGGCGAAAGTCATCTGTATCATAGAATGCCTTCTGTTGGCGTTAGAGCACTCATAAGCGAATTTAATTCGTAGATACAACGCGAAGTTCTTCTGAGTCGGTAAAACCCATCAGCTGTGTGTTGTCTCGTCTATGATCTCTGTAAACTATAAATATTAGCCATAATTAGTAGAAAAGTAGATTTTAAGGTGCAATAGTAGCAGGGAATATGCTGGACAGGCATTGAGTTACCACGTGGAATGAATAATTAGGCACTCTTCCAGCATGAAGGGGATCATGTCAAATTTCAGTCTCATATACCAAATGTAAGGAAAGCCACAGAGCCCTAGTAAAAAAGCTCCAATTTTGTTTCGAGAATAAGATATTGAAATTCATAAGCCACTACATGTCATTGTAAGCGATAGAAACGTTTTAACCATGATTTTCTGTCTCGTATCGTACCACCCGCACAGGTTGGAGATATGCAACACAACGTTCTCATTAGCAAATATCAAGATCAGAGTAACCCCCATCATGGCAGAGCGTTCTCTTCATAGCCTTTGCTCCAGCAGGGCCTAGATTGTGAAGTTAGACGCATGGAAAGAGATCGCACAACGTAAAGAGGTCGTTTGAACAAATGAAAGCAGTCAGTTAGATGAAACCAAAATATAAGTCTCACTCATCTCATCCACTCAGAGCGTTTCTGATCCTTCGTCATGGGGTAAAAGCATCATCACATCTCGCGAGCAAGACAAAAGATACTAAAGCATGAACAATGAAGCTCAACTCCCCAGAACTCAAACTTCCATGCGCCACGCCAAGTTTTGTACGGTCAGGAATCGCTTCGCGTCTGAGTCTTTGTCTTGTCCTGCTTCGGCGTATGATCGATGTGTTCCGGGTCTCCAATGTTTCCTCCTCACACATACGTAAGCCCTCGTGTTGGAGGTATATGCTTTACAACCTACGATTAAGATTCGAAGAATGGGCCGACGTCATCGCCATCGCCACAGTCTTCCCCTCTCTCGTTGAGCCCCGCGCTGTGCCCGAGTCCTCCTCCAGTCTCTCATTCGTTGAACGGTCCCCAGACATCGTGTGCACACGGCGCAATAATGTGCGGAATACGTCATTTAAACTTGCGCGAACGCCCCTCCAGTCGGTTCGCTGCGGCCCCATGATCGCTTGCGTTATCTCTTCGTTCCAGCGGCTTTTGAGCGTTTCTACAAACGACAGCCGAGGACGCGGGCTGTCGTCGACACAAGTAGTCCGAGTCACATATGAGGGCGAGGTCAGAAAAAGCTGAAGAGTCTGCGTCTGCGTGTGGAGGAGCGCGGCTTGATGGCGTCGATTGCGATGGTGCGCGTCTGCGCTGAGGTAGGCTAGGCCCAGAGTCAGCGTCGTACCACCAATCTACATTTGTGTCAATAACCCTGTCCTAGAGAAGGACATATAGCTTACCAAACCTGTCAAAAATCCCATAGTTGGTGTCAACAAGGGGATCCAGCAGGTACTGTGTCGTTGCGCGGGCCAACACGTTTTGATTACCTAATCCGCTCCGAGGTCAGGCTAAATTTCACAACCGTACGACATGAGGTGTTGTCGGATTTCACGATGGCTGGGGCACGCCTCAAATACCGACATCTCGGACGGACCTCGTCACATCGACAAGCCCTGCTCCGTAACCTCGTCACGTCGCTTTTCACGCACGAATCTATCTCGACGACATGGCCCAAGGCCAAAGAAGCCCAGCGTCTGGCCGAGAAGCTGATCACTCTGGGCAAGAAGAACACGGAAGCTAGTAAGCGGCGGGCCCTCAGTATTTTCTATGTGCGTGTCTCCTCGTCGGCTCTGCCTACCTCCTGCGCTGACAGGGCCCTGTAGACCCCACATGACCTCATTCCGAAACTATTTGGTCCCTTACGCGAGCGCTACGCCAATCGACCTGGAGGCTATACGCGTGTACTACGTATTGAACCGCTAAAAGAAGATCAAGCGCCATCAGCGATCCTCGAACTAGTCGATGGACCCAAGGACATTCGCTTTGCTATCACTGCCAGAACCGTGGCTCGCCTTAAAGAGCAGGGAAAAAGTATGAACTCAATGACCAATACTTTTAAGAACAAGGTTACAAGGTATAGGCCTAACGGAGAGGAGGATTTTGAAAAGATGGTTAAGAAGCTTGGCCAGCTGGAGGTCAGCGAAAGGAGTAATGCAGACAGCAAAGAACGACGCTGGGGTGGAGAAGTGTAAAGTTAAGCATTTGAGATTTTTATAGACACAGATTTACCAGGGAAATATAAAGACGTCTTCAGGCATATGTTTACAAATTACTATAAAAATTCAAAAGTATCTCCTTTTTCCATGATCATTTTCCGAAGTCTATTAGTGCCAGCTATCCTCTCTAGTTTTAAAGCATCCCATCTTGAGAAGATAACTCGGACAGTTCCATTTCCTGGTGCTAGTTGCCCTTCTTGGATAGCTCTACCTAGATATCCAACCATTTCCTTGTAGAAAACTGGGTTTTCGGGTAAGCTGTACATTATGACTTTGCGAACGCCCCGAAGCCGATATCTCCTGAAGTGGTGCGCTCTTTCTGTATAGAGAAGGACACAGTGACGTCCAGTGGAGAAATGTGAACGGGCTCGTGCTACATCTTGACTTGAAGTGTACTCGGAAATCGTGCCAAATGTTAAGTTCGTAGTCGTCTGTGAGGTCGAAAAATAATTCCTTACCCTGATAAAATCAAAGTAAGAAGGGATAACAATCAGGGTTCCCTGGCTATCTTTAATCCTACGTGTCAAGGTAGGTATAATAGCAGAAGTAAAGTATGTAAATCTTTCATCAGGGTCAGTTTCAAAGGACTTAGACTCAAGACGTGAGAAGGTTTGTTTAAGCTTGAGCCCAACATCTTGAAGAGCACCTGAGTACGAAGCGCTCATTTTCACTTTTCCGGCCCAGTTTTTAGAGTGGTTGATAAACATGGTGTTAAGATCAGGCGTGTTGAATGGTGCAAAGACAATTTTTTGGCAAAAATACTTGGCGTTGTTATCCAAGTACCAGCTCCGGACGCGGCTAAAATCACATCCATGAGTTTCTCGCGGTTGTAAGTTAAGATGCTCCATGATATACTCTACGTGCTCCCAGTTTTGCATTAAGAGAGCATCAGTCTGGTCGACGACGACTAATTCAATTGAACTTAAGAAGTCATAGTCAATTTTTTTATCATCTTTTCCATTAAGAGCCATTCGCAGTCCCAATGGACTCGCAATGATGATATCCGAGTTATAAAATTGAGAAAAAAACTTAACAGTTTTCCGAGTAAATTTCAACCCCAGTCGAAACATGTCATCATCGTTTCCCCCAAATAATTCCCGAAAGTCTTCGGGCTTTGCCTCTGAAAATACCTGAGACTTATCCACATAGGAATCATCAAAACGTTTTCGATTCTCCTGCTGTTCCGGTTCACAGAGGGAGGTTATCATAGCGACCATTCGCACGCATGACTCTCGCGTAGGCAGAAGAAAGAGAGCCTTGGGACGTGTAAATCCTTGATTTCGTAGTTCCAACTCTTCATCAGTCTGCTCCTTCGCAATCTTGTAATTATCTTTAATGATACGGTCCCTTGTCCTATTTCGATGTAAGTGTTGGGTTTTTCTCGAACATCTCTGCTGACCCACTTGTAAATATGATTCACAACGTGTAAGCACGTCAACCGTCGAAGGGCCTCAGCATTGAGATAAGTTCTTTCACAGAACAATAAATCCAAATAATTAAATATGAACGAAGCGAGATCTTTCTCTAATGCATCAAGCTCTGGCCTCTGTTTGGAGAACGTAGTTAAAAGTTTTGGCTTTAATTTTAATTCATTGAGTCCGGCTATCGGCTCAAACTTGAACATACTTGAGCCATCGTCTGGGTAGCTTAAGACAGTCTTCGCATAATTGGGAAGAGCAAGATTCTGGCTCTTAAACTTGTTGTCCTCCAAACTTTTTATTCTTTGAGTTACAAGGTTAGCGATAGGATTAGCAAAATGACTCACAAAAGGATCTTTTGAATCTGCTAAAAAATCCTCCTCCTCACCTTGAGGAAATTCTGTGGTTGTATCCGGCCCCTCCTCTGGTTCCTCAACTTCATCTTTATCCAACGCAATATCTGGAGTGTCAACTGTATCATCGATTTGCTTTACATGTGAACTACTGTGTGTAATTTTTCTCTTTTTAGCCTGCCGAGGTGCTTCAGCAACCAAGCTCTGCATCAGCATCGAATATGACTTGACAGCGGGTAAATTCTCTTCATCACTTTCATCACTGCTATTTGCTTCTGATTCAAGCTCGGAACTTTCTTGAAGAGAGCTCTCCGATTCATCTCTGTCACTTGGCTCCCTAACGGTTATTAGTAACTCGATCAATAAAGATTGGCAAGACAAGAGAACTTTTCTTCTTTCAAAGCGAGTCTTGCACTGTCGAACGTTGGCCTTCTTCTACCACCTCTAAAGCCGCTTCGCCCTCGACTAGAGCCCCGTTGAAACCCCATACTATTTGCTTTGGGAAAATTCTCTGCCAACAAGAATTTTTTGATCTGCCGTGATTGAAAGTTTCACATGATTAGTCATCGAAACCTCGTCCCCAAAGGGTGCAGTCACCCACCTGGGGGATACTGCGGTATTCATTCGATTATCTAGGACAACCTTAAATCACTCCACATCATTAATTAAGGGAATAAATACGTATCGAATTACTAATTTTTCAACAATTTCATATCACAATCAGCTTCTCAATTCCCGCTCAACACAATCCAGAATACAGAAGGGTATTTTATTACATTACAATAACAGATTGTTGCCCTTAGATTTTTTGTAAAATAACCATGAAAATGACTGAAGATTTAATTCGAGATGCTTATGCCGAGACGTTTTTGACTGGCTCAGGGATGTGAGCTGATTGATACTATGAAATCATTTAAAGTTTTGGTGATTTGGACGAGTGCCTTGTGTAAGTTTGATCCTCATGAAACTTTCGCTGATGGTGGTGCATCTACTCTTTTTAAAAGCCCCAGATTTGGGTGCGTCCAACGCCTTGTGAGATTCGGGAACTCCGGCATTCAATTGACGCCAGAAAACTTACAAATTTAGAACAAATCGATTATCTGTCTGAATACTCATGCAATGGATAGATGACATTCCTTAGTACCGCTGCGCTACATGTACTTATTTGCACCCTAATCACAACCGTGATTATGGGGTCAAGAGGAATTGACTAAAACCTTAATCTATCCTAGAGTGCTGGCTGCATCAGGTATTTTCTACTCGAACGAGTGACAAGGTAGAAGGGCCTGCTGGACTTGAATCAGCGGTCGCTCTGTCGCGCCTGTTCGAGCTGCCCGGCCTTTCTTAGAGGACCAGCTCGAGTGACTTACCAGTAGGCCATACGACCATATGGGAGGGATATATGCTGGGTATTGCTCTCATGTTACTCTTGCATTAGATGTTATCATATCAAAGGTGCGTGTATTAGATAGAATTATGGATATGATTTCTTACGTAGTATTCTTCAACGTATGATGCTCCAACTTTTACCAAGAGGGTTAATTTATAGATGGTCTGTGCAGAACACTTCTTTGCAAAGTCCCGCGATGTAATATCTTTATAGATGCATATTGTACATAACTTTCGCTATTACTTAGACCCCACATAAAATATCGGAAATTACCCAATTTTCAATATATTTAAAAACTGACTCTACATTCGTTCAAACCAAAAATGTAGAAATTACATTTGTAGTTAAGCTTCTTGCATGTAAATATTATTCATCAGATTTTGATTTTTATCGATTTTGATGTGTTGGACTTATTTTCTTAGCACTACTCAAGTCAAGATTTATGTTAAAGAGCAACAGCTTTATAACAAATAAAATACACGATCGGGCTGGAGAGAGAGGCTCGAAAAGCTCTCACAATCCCTTAAAAGACGCTAAACTCCATGCAAGTAACTATCCATAATTTAACCCACCGTCTTTAGAGCCCTGTGTTTTCGAGAATTCTGCTGCGGATGCTCTAAAGTACCCCTAAAATCTTCATTCGTCAAGCACACAATTAAAAAAGTTTGGCCTAATGACTGGCTAAGTTAGGCGGTCTCCTTGGTAGCAGGAAAGGCACTTGGGAACGGAATCATAAGACTGCTTGAGCTACAGCATCAAAATGACCGGTTTCACGCGGGCACACGTAGTTCAGATGCACTCAAAAAGCCAAGTCAAGAAGAGGGATAGAGTCGATCCTGATAAACAATTTTTCTCTATCGAAGCGATAGGAAAACCGATCGATGAAGGGAAAAACGCATGCGAAAAGGCCCCGATCGCTGCACGAGAGTTTACCCAAGTAGGATGAGAAGAAAATTTTTAGTTGAAGGCTGCAAATAAATTTACCAGGACAATCAAAGCAAATATCCCAGAAGTATTACTGAATAATAACCGGCTCTTCAATGAATTGCAGTTTCAACCTCAGATTAATCACATGACTTCTTATCGCCACTATCGCAAATTAGCGAATCCCACCGAGCCTTGTGTAAGCCACCCCGTGACCTGAATATTTATACCATAGACTTTTACCACCGTATTACAACCTGATTCATAAGCTGCCCAGTATGGCGGCTTCTCAGCTCTCATTCATTCATCTGGCACGGCCTCTTGCGCCGGCACTCATTGGGGTCCACCCTACTACCGCTCCTTTGAATGTTATTATACAACCACAAGTACGATATTTCTGCGGAACTTGCAAGGCGATTAACTGAAATTCTCAGGCTATTATTTCCATCCTTGATCATGCGATGCGCCGAGACATTCGTGATACCCAGTCCGATCGAGTCATTGGCGCTCTCCTCGGTACTCGATCGGAGGATGGACTGGAGATGGAGGTGCGGAATTGTTTTGCCATCCCGCATACCGAGAACGAGGACCAGGTAGAGGTGGATATCGAGTATCAAAAGAACATGCTCGCGTTGCAACTCAAGGCCAACCCGCGTGAAGTTTTACTCGGGTGGTACACCACCAGCCTCGAACTGAATAATTTTAGCGCCCTGATTCAAAACTTTTTCGCGAGCTCGGAAACAGGAACTTTTCCGTATCCTGCAGTTCATTTAACCGTCTCGACCGATCCAGGCAAAAGCATTTTAGCTAAGGCTTACATCAGCGCACCAGTGGGTGTTAATGCTGAACGAGCTGCTGAGAGCTGTCTATTTATCCCGGTACCCCACGAGATCAGATATACTGAAGCTGAGAAGGGTGGCCTCGAATTAATATCTGGGGCAAAAGACACCGAAAATCGGACAGCTCACATTTCCTCAGATATTGAAGGCCTCGAACACACTATTGACCAGACCCTTGACCTGCTCGAGCGGGTATCGGAATATGTCAGTAATGTAATCGATGAAGAAAGAGAGCCATCGAATACTCTCGGACAGTTTCTTAGAAATGCCCTTTCATTGGCTCCAAAGGTCGACCCACACGATGTTGAGCGAGATTTCAATAATCACATTCAGGATGTGCTTATGGTCTCATATCTAGCCAATACTATCCGGACTCAAATTGATTTATCTCAAAGACTGGCGACTGCAACACTGACTATGGGAGGATCGGATATATTGGCTACATCAGGTGGGGGAGAAGCAGATCAAAAGACTGGTCAACGCAGTGGACAAAGAGGGGGGAAACGAATCGGTGGGCGTACAGGTGGACAATTGAGAGAGCCGAGGGAACTGCAGGAATAGTATCAATGAATTTAAGTCTGATAATCTTTACAAGTTCATGAAATCTTATCATACGAGGATGGAAAAGCAAGGCGTTTGAGGTCAGGTAATTGAAAACACATCTCATAATGAATATATTTTATTCACAGTAGCCTCCAATTTTAGAATTACGTGACTTATCTCGTATTGAAGAGTCTATCAGCTTGATGTCATAAACCTGGAACTAAACTATCATTTGGGTAACCTTAAACTCCTCTCAAATATTACCGTACGCCTCTACCTATTTTCATAAACCTGAGCTCCTTCATATGCCAGTGGGGGGTTTAGGTGGAAGAGTTGAAGGATTGCCATAATTTGGTAAACGAGTACTCATTTGACTGTGATGAGCTATCTTCATACCTTGAAGGTTCTGAGGTATTCCTGGCGGCACTCCAAGTGGCTTTCCAGGCGGGGCGCCTTGTGTTATCCCTTGATGTATCGGCGGTCGTTGAGCTATGAGGGGAGATGTATGGTATGATAGAAGTGAGTTATTTGAGCCCTGTCGAACCATGCTGTAATCCATTCCATTTCCGAACTGCTGTTGAGGAGAGTTATACAAATTATAAGAACTGCGAGGGGAGTTATGATGTGTAAACCCATTTGAAGACGAATGACGGGAGTTTTGTGGAGTAACAGACATGACAACGTTTCCAGGAACAAATGACTGAGTCTTAGGGTTAAAAGCGTGTCTATTGAAACTGCCAGGGATTGGATGTTGGCTCTTAGGATCTACAGGGTTAACTGTATTCGGTAATTGTCCGAATAGATATGGCACGGAGCTGGGAGGACCCCTAGCTGTCGGACCAGGTTGCTGAAAGGGATTTTGATATGCTGCTTGTGGCCACTGTTGAGGCGCCATTAGAGGCGACTGAACGGATGAGCCGTAAGTATTAATTTGGGCTCCATATGGAGGGAATCGCTGCGCGGTCTGGGGATTTGGCGCTGAAAATTGCTAGTTTAAGTTAATACGTTAATGTAACTTCAAGTTGGTCTTCAGTACCTGTGGTAAGCCAAAAGGTTGAACGCTGTTGGGCCCCATCATGGCAGGATTGAAGTGTTGATGAACTGTAGCGCATTGAGGAGAAACTGGGCCCTGGAATGCGATATTATTTCCATTAAAAACCTGAGGGACTATAGGAGAGTACTGTGTTGATGGTATCCACGTTGGGCCTTGTGGCTGTGGAAAAAATGGGGTATATTGAGATCTGGAATCAAAGCTCTCGGAATCATCGCGCCGTTGTTTAAGGGACTTAGATCTTCTATTCTGAGTAGTTCGATCTTTCGTCGACACTGAGCTAGATCGTGACATTTCATTTCTTTCTTTTTCCTCGATTTCTAGAACAATTTAACTCATCAAAAGGACCTGCGAGTTTTCAAGAACCACATACCTGAGGTAGAGTCTCCGATGGGTTTATCTTCTTTTCCGAAAATACGTTCTCTGGCTCTATTGTAGGCCGCCTCTCTTTCTTCGCGTGAAAGTCTGTCAAATTAGCGTTGAGACAATTTATACTTCGGGGCCGTACTTTTCCTTGGCCGAGAGACCTTTTTCTTTTCCTTCACTTCCGGCTTCTGACATGGCTTTTGACGGACTGGGGCCATTATCGCCGCCTCTACGCATAATTTTCATTGTTGCAGGTGGGGGGGTATTTCCAGAAGTTGGCGGGCTTGAGAGGCTCGTCAAGGACGGAGGTAACCGGCAGAAGGGTGTACGAAATATACGGACAGCTCCGGCAACAGCATCAACTTGATGAGTCATATGATAATAATCTGCAAGCTTATGGGTAAGCATTCTGCAGAACGAGTTGCATGGAGGTAGATCAATGAATGGCTCTCTACAACATGTTAGCCGCTGTTTTGAAGTTGGAAAAAAAATCATACTTAGATGAGCGGACAAATTCAATTACCTCCTGTTCCAACCGCAATAGAAAGATCCGATCTTTTACGGACTCCAAAGCTTCTAGTAACTTTTCATCCGGAGTTTGACGGTAGAAAAGGCTGAATCCTTCCGGGACACTAGTCGTACCAACAAATGCTGGGAATTTTATATCTTCTGCTGTAGGTTTCCCAGATGAGCGATTCTGGGAATTAGCGGTTACTGAAATTTGGGCCTCACCTATTTGCTGAATATTTCGGCGATCAGATATTTCGTATAGCTGTGCGCGGTATGCGCGAGCAGCAGCTTCAGATCCAATCCTTGATCCGGCAACGATAGATCCCCTGCCTGAGAATGCCTCATCATCCTCTGTAGCTTTAAGGCTTGCACTATCATCGGGTCGTAATGATTCTTTTTCATCCAATGCAAAAGTAGTCCCAGATGTTGTGCTCTTATCATCTAAACTTGGTGGCTTTGTCTCAACTTCTGTCTCAAGATCTAATCGACGGAAAAATTTATCACTTTGACTTTCTAATTTCCCTCTTAGTGACGGAGCGTTTGAACCATTCACCACTAAATCTGGCGTGATGTTTCTAATATTAAGGGCTTTGACAGCCTCTAGAAGCTTAGCCTCGCCACTACTATTTTCTTTACTGAGATATGACTGTTCATTTGACGAGCGCTTCACAGGAGTTGATAAACTATGCTCCTGAAGCATGGCTGTATTTAAAATTCCTCGTGTTTGACCCGCCATTTCTGGCGCTTTGTAGTGACTTTGATTCGAATGAGAATTTTCATTTCTGGAAATTCGAGTACCTGTTCCCGCAATTCTAGAAACCGAATTCAGTGAAATATTGTCTTTGCCTGCAGATGCAGCCACCTGATAATCAGAATATTAGCTTTTATCCATTACCCACATCATCGCCGGACAATAGAAAGAATAGAGAAATTTTTCTACCTTGGCAAAAGATAATCTTGAAGTCTCTGCTGAAACGGGCGCAGTAGGCATGTTGTTAGTTACTGATAATATAACTGTAAAAAGAGTGACGGCCCACTGCGGACAAAAATAAAATCGCAGCCAGGCGATAGCCGCTGTTGGTACCAAAGCTTTTCAGATTTTAGGATCAAGGAAGAAATTTAATAGCAGCGCCCGATGAATAAACGTGACATCTGGTCATCGTTGTAGCTGAGAAGCTGTCGGTGGGGTTATCATGAATGTCGTCTTCTTTATTAGGCAACCAGTTGAACAATAACTTAGAGATGTGTAACGGAGTTTAATCTTGCAAAATCTAATACTTTGTGCAAGATAGATGAGATGGCCTCTAACTCTTAAAAATAGAGTGGAGGGCTGTAATGGTTTTTAGAATTATTACACTCCAGTAATTGTATGTTTTACAAAATGCGCCGAATCCCGCTAGAGATCTTAGCGCTTTTCCAGTAAAGTTGTCAGGGCGTCTATTTTCACTTAGGAACATTTCAATTCATTTCGGTACACGACAAATTCGACTAAGATAAGGATATGAACCAATATGCTAGGAGAAAAAATACTGGGAGAGCATCAAAAGCGACACCTTCTACACTCTGCCAGAAATGTTTAGCGAAAGGACATTACAGTTATGAATGCAGTACAGTTGCGCAAGATAGACCTTACGTGTCTCGTCCTTCTAGGACTCAGCAACTGCTCGATCCAAAACTTGTTCCAAAATTGACTAATTCAACACCAAATGAATTACTTAGAAAGTATGTTTCTACCCCTTCCAGTACAGCTTTAATGTCACAGTTTTTACTTAGTATCATGGTTAATATGAGGTTATCCGCAGAAAAGGTATAGCAGACGAGCAATTGGCAAAGTCTGAAGGACAAAAGAGAGGTCAAAAAAGATCGAGACAGATTGAGGGCTCTCTTTCTCCAATTAAATCAAAAAGACTTCGTTCCGCCTCGCCATCTTCTGCCTCAGTTTCTACCTTTTCAACAACTTCATCTAATTCACCTCCTCACCGACGGGATGCATCATCGATCCAGAAAGTAACTAAATCTGAACGTTCTCTGCAGAAAAATTATTCACCAATCGGGTCTAACTCGACCATCAAGGCCGTGTCGCCAAACTACCGACAGAGCCCAATTGAAAGTAAAAGACGTCGGGAGTCTTCTTCAAGCGCAGATTCATATAGTTCTGACGGTGATCAGAGTTTAGATCAAAGAGCAACGAGGAGGAGATACAGAAGTAAAAGCCCTCCATTTCGGGGTAGGCCAATTAATAGCAGAAGCCCTGCAGCAAGACATGGGCGATATTCTTCTATTGATCGAGGTAATTCTGATGACAGACACAGAGATAGCGGCGCTCGATTGAGAGAGAAAAAGCCATTTTGCAAAGAGCGGAGCCTCAGTCCTTTTAGTAAACGATTAGCCTTAACACAAGCTTTGAGTAGTGGAAAATAAAAATAACATTTCGAAATCTTGATTCCAAAAACATGTATTACCCTACGTCCGTACTTTATAAACTAAAAAACGTAGTTTGAAAGTGATAGAGGACGTAAGGCGTGACAGTGAACTTTCTCATCTTGCCGTAACCAGTCTATAGGCATTCTTTATTCTTTGATGTTTTATCCTTACTAATTATTGCATCTCTTCAACTTCAATTTCTTTTTTATTTTCATTATCATTGTCTCTTTCACGCATCTTGACGCTTTCTACCAACGCGAATCCGTCCATTCCAATTTTCTCGCCGCTATTGTTTGAGATGACGGAATCTTCCTTTACATGATGAATAGACTTCTGGGCGCCTTGAATTCGCTGTCGAACCAGCTGCGCAATAGCGTTTTCTGTCCGAGCATTTAGTACCTCAAGCTTATTTTCTAAATCTCTTTTTAAATCCCAGTTAGGCTTTTTTGGCTGCAGCTTGAATAAGTCCATTCCATTTTCATCCTCCTTCACATCCGAGTTCTTTTTAATTTCATCTTCGACTAGCTTTGCTTGCTGTTCGAGCGTTTTCTCGGCGGCTAAATTGGGCTGAGTCTCAAATCCGAGCTTTGGACCTTTAGCTTCAGGGTCGTAGTTACGTCCGGAAAGATATAGTTTAGCAACGTCTTGTTCAGCAGGAGTAGAGCGAGTGGATTCCGGTGCAACGACTTCATCACTTAGTTGTTTACGTTTAAGGGACTTTAATTTGGCTAAACGAGCTTTCCGTTCATCTGCAGCTGCGCCCAGAGTCGCATGTGTCGCTGACATTTTGAAATGTTTGAGGTTGGGTCACCGAACGTTATTAGGGCAATTTCTCAGCAGTTATCTTGATGACATGGGAGACCCTGCTTAGCGCCTAGTTCCCCAAACTTTTTCCCGCAAACACCAATGTGGCCCAGATAGAAAATGACTTCAATCAGCAGATGCCTCTACGCCAGTTTCTGCCAAAAAACTGGCATATGTTTGAATTATCCATACCAAGATATCTGGCCCCAAGAGTTTTCGAACCATGGCCAGGAGGTCGTCGCAGCTTACACCAGGGAGCATCAAGACAAGAAAAACCATTAACCACATCACTGGATCGTAGTAATGACCGTAAGATGGTCAACGATAATCCTTCAAATCTAGATTCTAAGCCTAGGATAAAGAGGAAGCTGGAGAAAAGAGTCTGCACTTCGCAGCCCCACAAGCACAGCCTTGCAACAACAAATGACCAAAGGGAAGCACGATGGCGCAAACTTGTTCTCTGGCTCAATAAAGTCACCAGCTATGCAATTGAAGTCAAAAAAACTGACATATTATTACCAGTAGATTGGCAAGCTTTCAGACCACGTATATCTGATGAAGAAGTCAATAACGTTTTGACAGATGTTGCTAATAAGTCACTGGACTGGGAGAACCGAGATAAAAACCATAGAGGTCGGTTTTGGCAAGAGTTGATGGTAAAAGTGCTACACCTTTATCCTGATAAAGCTCTGGATATTTTGGAGGCCACTGTTGGGAGAGAAAGTAGATGTTTAAGTCTGCCATGCACAGTAGTTGCCGACGTTATCCACTGTATCATATTACATCACTTTTCGGGCATTGAATCGTGTATGTCCGAAGAAATTGCCACTAGGATCTTTCGTTTACAGCTTAGCCTGCCTTCTAGCTTCTCAGCACCGTTCAGTAATCATTCCTTGTTTCTACTCATGTCAAATTTACCCGCGGAACATCTACCCGATTTTTACTCATACCATTTTGTCAAAAGGAAATCTGACCTGTCAATGTGGACTTTGATGCAACTGACATCAAAACTTGCCAAATCTGGTGAGACAGATCTCGCATTCGATGTTATCAAGGAGCTTGCACAGACAAAAATTGATCTCAATCGGCCAAATACCCTCAGCGTCATCACATCTTTACTACACGAATCACATTTAAATAAAGCAGCAAATACTAATCTAGAAAGTATATTTCAGTATATGGTCAAATGTGGATTAAACCCAAACGTATTTACCTATAATGTCTTATTACATTATATCACCAAAATTCCAGATCCTCGAGCCGCTTGGGAACTTCATAACGATATGATAAAGGCTGGAGTTATGCCAGATAATGTCACATACTCCATTTTATTAAACGATGCAAAGCAGCGCCTTGACTCTACGGATATCAAACGAGTGGTGGGTCTTATTCGGGAACACGGCACAAGCAGTAAATATATCGTTACCGATATGCTTCACGCAATTTTTCTTCTGCGCAAAGCGAAGCTTCCTAGACAGAATAAATTTAGCCAAGATATTATAGAACCTGAACCAATTTTTGACCAAATGCTTCGGCTTTACTCAAAACATTTTAAAATTGGTCCTCTACTGCAACTTATCCCGTGGCTTTCCGACGTATACTCACCCTCGTCTAACCCAAGTAGTGAACACCCTCTGTGGGATCCTCCTGGTGCTACGATATGTGTTATGCTCACAGGCTTCCTTGATATCGTAAATTCAGAGGGAGCCAAAGAATTCTACGATCACTTTCGAAAACTCGTGCGTACTGAAGAGCCTTCAATTAATTTTCTCTTGAGAAGAACCTACGTTTACAACGTTATTCTTATGTGCTATTATAGATTTCGGGAAAGAGCCAAGGACGCTCCATTTATTATAGCAGATATGCTTTCACTTGACCAGGACCTTCCAAACCAAGCCCTCGAATCTATAAACACACCTAAACTATCTAGTCTAACTGACGAGGGACGTACTCCACTCATCCCAGTCAAGCCTGATGTCTTCACGTGGTCGATTCTCGTCAAGATCTTCATGCGACTGCAATATTCTCGTGCAGCTGAGAAGGTCCTAAGTATGATGGTACGTCGTAATATCAAACCCACAAAAGTTACTTGGACAAGTCTTATTTCCGGTTACTCTCGCATGCAAAACCCAGGCATGGTGGCAAACGCATTGCTACGACTCGAGGAGGCAGGATACACACCTGATGAACATATTTATAGGGTAATATCTAAAATTCACCAACAAGATAGACTCACACAAGAGATCGAAAACCAAAAGTGTCAGACCTTGAAGCCTGTGACAGCTGAATGGCTCAATGACCTAAAAAATGAATTGGCAATAGATATTGTACAAAAGAATCTAGAGGAAGAAGATGAGTTTTAATGACTTGTATTTTTATCAAAATGTGAGGTAGCCTGGAATCATTGTTAAAGTATGATGAGAAATTGTTCGTTCGATAACAGGTTATCGTTTATTTAGTGGCCACGAAGTGTAGATCACCACTCACTCAAACACTCTTTGAGCCGCAGGCTGTATGGTCTAAGGTACCTACCTAACTACCAACCTAAAGATGCTTTGATTCCCATAGCATATGTACTCGCTTATGTTCAGTACTTTTCCTTCTTCCTAATCCAGGTAAGGCAATAAGTAAGTTTTGCAAGCAAATATGTTTTTTTCGTTCTATTGATGAGCAACAGAAATATTGTGTGACTGTATAGAAAACCTGTCGATGAATCATTACATAAATTTCTTATGAAGGAGAACAGCTTCAAAAGATTAGTATATCGCTGATTTATTTCTCATAACATGCAAACCTCTCGCAACATGGTCTATAGAGCTCTTCATGGATCGTGAAGAATATTGATCTTCCTTTAATCGCCTATCTTTTAAGGCGGTCCTTGAACAACCCACCTGAACTGTGCGCTACATAGTATTGTCATTTTGCTGTTGCTCTAAAGCAGAGTTGCCATGCAAGGTATATTTGCCAGTCATGCAGTCACGTTGTTAATAGTCACGTGACTTGTTCCTACTTATGTTTAATTGTGGATCTTTCTATTTGATTACTTTGTCACCATATCCCCCCAGGGATGGGGCCCTAGGCGTAGCTGAAGCCCGATAGACTTGTAAAAATAAATAAATAAATCTATTTGATTACTAATACTCGTTTAATACCAACAAATTACCGTGGTGTCCCCAAAATCAAGAGCAAAATCAAGACACAACCAAAAATTAGATGCATAAACGTTATTCCAAATTTGCTAACCAGATATAGTAGGTGATGTGCATTTCTTCGCCCTGAATCAGCCATTCCCTGTCATTCATCACGAAAGTTTTCATTTTCGAGAGATCAAACACACCAAAAATTAGACAGCTTACTCATCCCCCCTAACTTAGTCATCCGCCTGCTTACGTAGACAGCAATCAGCGCTCTGTAGTTTATATCTGAGGAAGAAATCACTTCGAAAAACAAAGCTAAAATGTCGTCTCAGTACGAAGATTAAATGAAAAGATTGAATTCAGCGCTTTGTGCCTTGAATTCTCGCACACATAGTTCCATGATCGTAAGTGCTGATGACTCCGAAAGTGGAAATCTGGAAACGGACACTGGGGCAGAGTGCAGAGTTGTGGATGCAGAAAACCGTGCATCTACATAGCCAGCGGAACATAGCATTACGGCGAAAAAGCTCCAAGCTATAATTACTGCCGCCGAAAAGGAATACATGAGACGAAGATTGAAGGCATGACTACACCGGCCGACATTTTCAAGCTCATGCAAACAGCTTCTCCTCGACAAGCAAGTAGCCCTTCCCCACTTATGTATGAAGGGAGGCTGGTCACTAACCAAACTGAACGAGCAACAATCCTTCGAGATGCACTCCTTGCACGAAATCAACCATCAGATGATCTCCCCACATGCACCCTCCAAAGTAACAACCGAATCCATTAGACAGAAGTTACAGATGAAGAAATCCCTGCCTGTACAATTGGGTACGGAAATAAAGCACCTGGTGCAGATGGAGTCTCCATAGAGCTCCTGGCAACTTGCTGGAATACAATTGGCCCTTATGTCACTGAACTTTCCTGGTCCTGCATTCGTCTCGGCACCCACCCAAGGTGCTATAAATTAGCCAAAGTATTCCTGATACAGAAGCCAAATCGAAATCCAACTACAGCTAAGGGTTGAAAGCCAATAGCTCTTTTATCATGCCTGGGAAAAGATTTAGAAAGACTGCTTGCAAAACGAATGGTGCATCTTGCAGTCGTACACGGCGTGGTCGGAAATCAACAATTCGGCGCACTTCCGAAGCGCTCAGCAACTGACCTTATCTCTTGTGTCATTCACGATATTGAAGAAGCTCGCTCCCAGGATCGGGCCGCTATATTCGTCACACTTGACTTTTAAGGTGCATTTGATGCAGTTCTTCACAATCGACCAGCCACCAGGATCCAAGAATAGGGAAAGCCAAATCATGTCATCCAATGGACAAAGTCATTTCTCTCTCACCAAATGGTTCAAGTTCGTTACCCCAGTAGAGTAACCACCCAGAGAGAATTAGTTTGTGGTGTATGAGAAGGATCATCAATTTCTCCGCTTTTATTTCTTCTCTATATGGCAGAACCAATGCGAAGGCGGAAACTCAAGTTTAAGGTTCAGCTATATAGATGATATTGGCATTCTAGGATTTGGCCCTTCAATTGCCGAGTCGGCTGTCGCAGCTCAGCGCAAGGTAGGCCATCTTCTTGAGTGGGCACGAAATAACGCGATCGCTTTCGATACAGAGAAGTTTGAAGTTGTCCAATATCCAGGCTGGCGCCGCGAAACAGCAGCAGGTGTCAGAGTGAATGGCACTCTCATTGAACCTGCCGATCATACTCGCTGGCTTGGTGTTCATCTGGACCCACGCCTCAATTTCCACTATCATGTTACTCAATGGTGCGCGAAGGCTACTCTCAGCGGGGATTGTATTAATTATGAATTGCCAAAGGTAAGACGAGAAGAAGAATAGGGCGAGAATTTTCGTTTCTTTTTCTATAAAATGTATTGATTTATTTGACTCTAAGGTTAGGGGATTTGAGATATTGGGAACCGGAGTCTAGTGGAGTTTGTAAATATTTAACTAGCTACCATTTTTGTAGTGAATCACGGGCTTAAGGCTGGAACCTAAATTAATGAAAAATAAAAAATAAAAAATAAAAAAACAAGAAAGAGAAGAGCCGGCACCGCTGGAGCTCAAGTAGTTGGGGCAGAGGGCGAAATCATTGAACGCCGAGGACCTGGGAGACCCAAAGGGTTTACAAAAATAGCCAACACGACAAGTGCGGCGGAGAAGAGGCCTTGCATAACTAACTGGGCGATCACACCAACCCTAGATATTCCCCGGCCTGTGACACGGGACATCCAAGCAGAAACAAGCGACGCACCGCTGTGCACCATGTCACGATGAAGGACATAGTACAACGTGAACAAAAGCAAGGATAGAGTACAATCTCATTTCCTTCATAAGCTGGATCCTGATAAACACCACATAATAGCCGTCCAAGAACCGTGGCGAAACCCTAATGAAAATACTACAATAAAACACCCAGCCTACCACCTC
>JAATOF010007901.1:0-11530 GCA_013170925.1 Podosphaera leucotricha
ACCTAAAAGTGCTCCGAGGCACACCATATGCCTTAGCAGCAGCACTTTGGCTAGTATAAACACCATCGTTATAATCTTGGACTCAAAGTAGCACGAATAAATCAATCAAATCAATCAAATGTTCTGATCACCATACTTTTGGTGAGTGTTTGAGTCTAAATTTTAGTGCATAAAGCAGGGAGGTATTCATCCTACGGTAATTTATCACCAGGATAATCCACCAATTGAACGTCTGCGCTGTATCCGATCCCGGCACTTTAAAGATAGACCTCAACTGAAACGGGGCAAGCCAAAGTAGATACATGTACATGTAGTTTCCGTATGGATTGATCCGATAAACCTTATAAATTGGCATGGAGGTTAATTTTACCCCTGTGATTCTGTACTAATATGCAGACAGCCCTAGCCTTTTTTAAAGTTCACGCTTGGATCAAGACTAAAAATATTAAATTCTGCGAAAATCGTTTTCCCTATAAAATAAGTATGGTAATTATCAACCAATTCCAGAGATTCTTATGATACAATGTCCCAAAACCTCTTTAAAAATCAGGCGCTACTCATCCGGTGGCTGCTACCTGCCTCTTCCCAAATTTGGATAGTGAAATTGGGTACAGGCCTTCATCCTGCTCCATACGGCTTCAATTGGGCTGAGATCTGGAGAGAATTGCGGCCATTCGAATAGCGCGATATTTCTTCACCAGAGCTCAATCATCGTTCGGTCTGCTTCATGCGAAGGGGCGTTATTCAGCATAACAGAGTCCTGGTTCCAGGTTTATTTTTATCCAAGCTAGTTTTGTTGCTAGTGTTCACTCTTTGACATCATATTTACTCACTTTCTCGGTGGAGATTGAGGATCTGTCGGTATCACCTGACAGCATTCGACGCCCAATATAATCGAAACATGGCTCAAGCTTTACCTAACCTAAAGTGGTTAAATCAGATCACAGTCGATACTGATCTCCCGCCTAACCGAGAATAAGCTTTTCCCCCTTAAAGTTATCGTTTTAAAGATCAATTTCCGTGTGAATGTTGGGAGGATAAGTGGGCAATAATCGTAGAAAAAAATTGTCAGAAAATATTGATGAATTAAATCGTTGAAACGAAAGACCTGCTTGATCATTTATTATTAAGGGGGTCCTCTTCCTGGGAAACTAAATAGAGCTACAGCACATGAAAGACATCCAAATATTAAACTTCTGTCTATATGCTGTGCAATGATAGATAGGAAATTGGATCTAAAACCGTTTTCAATAATCCCCTCCCTCCCTCAGTAGCCTACATATGCCTGAACCAGTTGTACGTGTACGTTGTAAGGGATTACCCCTACAGCACATCGTAAATAAGAGAGACCCCTAGTAAATAATTTCCAAACCCACCTGGGACGAAGTTTTTTGCGGCTTTCAAATTATTATCTTTTATCATTTATTCCGTTCACTTATTGTCCTTGTTTTCCATTTGCTCTTATTCATCTGGATCCGTTATTCATCGACAAAGTCATCGGTTCGGCGGCAAATGCACCGAAAGTACTTTGCCAAATAATAATATTTGCCTACTTATTGGTTTTTTCTGTCACATTCAACAAGTTTTGCTTCACCGATGCTCGTCTATGATCCTGGCGCTATCAAAATAGTTTGCAAGCCATGTCTAGATTCTTATCGAGGTTGAAGGGACAAAATAGTTCTTCGAAAACTAAAGCTGAGGCGCAGCCGAAGGTTGCAGAAACTTCAAAGCTCCGTTGGGAAGATGCATGGCTGCGCAAGTCAGTCGAACCAGAAGAAGTTCAGGAGCTTATAAGTGGATGTGTGATAGAATTAAAAGCGCGATGTATGAAATACTAGGAACCTTCGCTGTCACACCTGCATCAACTCAGTGTCACTCGACCTCTTACTTTCTCTTAAGTATGACAGGAGCTGGACACAGCTAATTTAATTCTGCTAGGCCTGGATACTCCATTTCTCCTCCTACCCTTTCGGCCAACATCGGATCCCAATGCGGCACGCACTTTCATTCGACTTTATTTCAAGCGCAGTTTACATGGAGAACAATTGTTACAGGAATTACGGTTATCAGACCCTATGGTAAGTTGGCCCTGTTCCAGACTAGAAAGCTTCTGATCGGTCAAGGTTCTATGCAGTATAGTGAAATGGTGTTGGAGTAGGCTGCCAGGGGGTGTTGTCGGGTGGGAAGCTTATGAACTTTTCAAAATGGGCGAATTAGGTAGGATATGGCACAAAGCAAGCCTATAAAGCTGATTCATTCAGATTCGAACATGGCGCGTGACTCATTCTCGACTTTTATCCCCCTAAGTGTCGATTCAGATGCGCGAAGCAAAATAATATTCGACTTCTTCGATCTCCTCACATCAATTGCAGCACACAGTCGAAGCAATGGACTTGGAGGTAGGAAATTATCAAGATTGGCTGGATGGTGGGCCTTCGAGCAATCAAAAGATGCCAAAAGCTTTGACGTTGGATACAAAAATTGGATCGTGTAAGAACAAGTAGTAGAAATGCCGGTCGTTTGCTAATATTTTGCAGAGCCGCGGATGCGACGAGTCACTTGTTCTTTGCATACCTTCGATCGCTATCTTCGAGCCCATCCAGGACCTTGAATGGTATATCGAGCTTGCCAACGTCATTACAGAAACTTATTCACGATACCGAATATCCCCTTCATAAATCTTTAAATCTACACACGAGTACTTTCAAGGTCGCCATGATTGTTAATACCGTTTCTCCAACTCCATTTGCGCTCCTCCGCAGAGCGTCTCATTTCAATTATCGAGATGATGACCGGGCATTAAGGAAATTAGCGGAATATGATGATCCGGTAAACGCACTGACAGATGAATGTCGAAGAGTCCTAAAATCAATTTCTTCTACAAATCAATCACACATTTCGCGAATGAAGGATCCAACTGATACAACAGATGCCTCTTGGTCGAGATTCGAAGATATTGGCTTTTCGAGCGCATTTAATGATGACAACTCCAATGATTGTCTAAATATTAACAAGTATCATCCACAAGGCTTGAGGACAACCGCGGCTTCAAAAAACTCCAGGGGCGGTAGACCAGCTACACCTTCATGGGCAGATTTTCTTTCTTCAGGGTTTGTTGATGAAGTAGGCAACGCTCCCTCCCATCTGCTTTTGCCGCCCGATATATCCTTACCACCTATAGAACTTGATGGTCGGGATACTCATTCTCAAGACCAAAATTCTCAGGGGTTAAATCTAGAACCAGGTGAATTGGCTAGTATTTCAAAATTCAAAGTTGATGATGCATTTTGGTGGGTCTGGATCAGTAGCTTGGCAGGTGAAGAGTATCCTGAAAGAAAGTCTGCCTTTGGACGATGTGCTTTGATTGAAACAGCTATTTCAGGTGGGACATGGTTCATAATTGAAGAGATAGTTAAAGGGGCTGCTCCGGCCCCAGAGGAAGGAGCCTATATTGCCGAGAAAAAACGATTCTGGGGGAGATCCAAGAAAAGTAGAGATGCTAATCAGAGAAAAACATCAGCAAAATACGCAGTTGAGAATTCTAACCCTAACTCTCCCGCTTTCTCTACTAGCCAAAACTCTACCTTTAGTAGAAATAGCATGGGTCCTGACCCACATGCTCGTATACAAGCAGCAGCAGCAAGGTTACAACAAAAGCAGAAAGAGGAAGCACATCAAAAAAAATCGAAGAAAGAGAGAATCGAAGATACAGTTTCCATCAAGACTAGTAGTGTTTTTACTCTTCAGCCATTGATAATGAATGAGGCATCCCCTGCTTTAAAATGGGCTAATAAGTATGATAAGGATAGCACTCGAGAGACATATCTCGCAAATCCATCCTTAGGTCGGCCTGCTGAAATTTCTGGGGGGACTAACGCCAGCGTAAGGAGCCCGAAAATTCAGAAGGCTAACCTCAATGAACCGGCTATGCCTTCGCCACTCATAGCAGATTCTCCTCCACCATATCCACGTACTTCGAACCCTAATGATTCCACTGTAAATATCGCTCTGCCTGAAGAAATCTCCCCCGAGCAACATGCACCTATTTCTGCTGCTAGGCCTTCAATAGACCACGAATTGTTAAGCCCTGAAGCTCATGAATTTGGTCAAAGTCTTAAGAAGAGCGGTTCATCAACAGGGTTCAAAAATTTTTTCGGTCGAAATAAAAATCAACGAAAGCATGCAGAGCACCCTCCACAAGCTTCAGCTGGTCGTGAAGCTATTGAAAAAAAGGGAGAAAAGAAAGGTAGAAGATCATCTCTGGTCAGAAAATTATCCGGGTTGAGAAAGACGTCTCTCACACCCTCAATTGGTGGGCGCAGTGCAGCGCCAAGTCCTTCTCCTGTAGCTGCAACGTTTAGAAAAGAGAAATCCGAGCCGGTCCCTCAAAATATTGCTACTGCAATTCGTGTTCGAACTAATTCCTTCGTACCTTCAGCTCACAACAGTCTATCGCCAGTCAATACGAATGAAGCTCAAGAGGCTCAAGAAGCATTCTCAAGTTTTGACCAAGGTCCGCTAGAGGATGTACCAGCTTTCGTACCAGAAGATGAAATTCACAGCGAATCCGATGATGCCGTCCCGCCACCAATCCCACGTAATCGTTCCAATGGTGATAGTAGTCCGAATTCACCACAATTTGATCGGTGGGCGCAAATCAGGAAGAATGCAGCAGAGAGAGCTTCTCGTAATCAGAGTGACGAAATTTTAAGTAATGAAGGAGAGAGCGATGTAGAAAGAGCAGAAGAATGTATGTTCCATCAAGAATAACCTATTGGTCTTTACTGACCTCAACCAGCTATCGAATCTCGTGTCGCTAAAATCAAGGCCCGAGTTGCTCAAATCACTGAAAATACGGATGAAAACTCAGATCCTAAATCCAGTACTAGCCCATCGTAATCTAACCATTACTTCAAATTTCAGCATGCAATTTTTGCTCCTTGGGCTTCGTCTAAAAGGCAACGCATACCTAAGAACTTGCAGCAGACCCTCACTCTAAGTGAATTCAATAAACCTCATCCAGGCTAAAAATTAGCCAAGAAGCTTCAATTTTAAAGTTCAATGAAATATGTGATTGGGTTAATTTCTGTGATATAAATTTTTAATTTTTTGGATGAAGAATCACAAAAAGAATTGCATCATGCATCGATATTCTGGGAAACTTCCGGGATTGAGTAAATGCCATACGCTTTCAAAATGGGAGATTCTAAATTTACGTTCACTAGTTGTCGATTTCCATAATAACATGAATCTGCTTCATTTCCTAGCATATTCTTTGATATTTTTGTCATGTGAGTACATAGAAAAAACTCGTCAAATTTCAATCACTAACGCTAAAAAAGTTGATACGGTCGAGCCGAAATCAAATCAAATCTAATGAAATCTGAATCTTTTCTTTTTCTCTCACCTACTCAAAACTCCACTTAACATAGCAAGGGGAAGGAACTTGTCTTAATTATCATACCCATCTAGCGTTTTTGTGTCCATACCCCTTCCAACTAATACTACTTCGTTTTATCCTTTCTTTTGGTGGATTTTTGTCTCGTCTTTCTTTTCGGCTATTTTGACAAGCTTCTGATTCTTGGTGATTCGGTCTTTAAAGTTTGATTTAAATGGGATTGACAGTCACGGATTTTTTTCTTGATCTAGAAATTCCTAGTAAACGAAAAATCGATACTTATGTTAGTGTACCAGGCGGTTCAATAGAAATTCTTCAAAGCCGTAACGGAGGATCATGAAGCGCGCAAAATCTATCTCATTCGTCACCTTAAGCACTGTGTAGTTAATAGAATCTCTTCTCTCTCTGGCTAAGTCATCCTCGGAGCACCCAGACCTGTTTCAGTCACTGATTTATAAGGTGACTGGTATTTCCGATTCGCAGACGTACCTTTACGACATGGCTGCTTTACCGGTATCCTTCTGGCTACCAATAAGCATACTTTCTCAGCCCAAGTGCCATATACCATCAGTGAACTTCTACATGTAATACATGTTTCTATTGGTTCCCTATGCCCAACTGCGGCTTGCATTAAGATAAGCAGCATCTACATGTATAGTGACTCACAAAATCCTACCAAATCTTGAACTTTTAACTCAAGCCCCGTCAAAAATGTTCCAGATAATAAAACTAAACTCCACGAATTTCATGCACAAATCGGGCGCAAAATTCTATGATAACGACGCTCTTGTGTGGCTGAGCGTTACGTACCGAATTGTCTTTGTCTAGGGCATCCAAGATAGCTTAGGCGCCATAGTTCTCTTGAGTTTCAGAATGAGGACAAAAGCATAAGCAATTTCAAAGAGATCGTGAATACCCTATTTTGAGAATCTTAGGCATACTCTGTTGAAGGCTGTTTGTTACCTATACTCCTGCTTCTAATCAGAGGGCGACTTCTTGTATTGACGATGAATGTCTTACGAGCTTCTGGGAATAATGAATGAATAATGAATGAGAGATGTTTGAGCAATCTCATAGTGTAATACAGAAGTTTTTCTGGTGTGTTACTGTGGAGTGGAAGAATCTAAGAAACGAACATTGAAAATCAAAACTAAAAATTGTTATTATAATGACTATATACACATGTAGTGAGTTTTAAATATAGCTACATGTTTATACTCATCGAATATAAAAGTGTTGTGATTTGCTATGAAATTTCTTAAGTTAATTGTTTATTAGTGAAGTCTTGCAGGCTTCTACGAAAAGCAGGAGCCAAGGGATTAGTCAGATGACTAAATTGTAAACCATAAAGAATAGAGATACATGTACATGTACACATATATAGATCAATTAAATGGCTTTTTACCACGCTGTGATATCACTGCAAACCTAGAATATATATCGACACTAATCATAATGCTTCAACTTCTATAAACATACTTGAAGCCCCCTAATATGATGAAAGGTTAAAGATGAAAACATGACATTTTGTGCCCAGACTATGGTATGCCAAAACCTAATCACTAGTCTCTGTAACACCCTATTTCACCCGTCAGTGAGTGATTTTCACTGATTACAGGATTTCGTCGTCAATACTGTTCTCTTCGAATTGTCTTTTCGAGGAGAATCATGATATATTGACCTGATTCACCTGAGAAAAGGTAACATTTAATTAACCATGAGAGAACATTGAATTCTACAAGTTCAGGCCAGCAATTCCCAGGGTGTGCCTCTGAAACCTGCATGGCATAGAATATTCGCACCAAAAGCTATTTCTTAACTGTGTCGAACGAACAGTAACTCGTGCTCACTTTGAAGTTAGAGATAAAATGATTCTAGTTATCGAAGCAGTCATTCCAAGAAACAATCAAAGCTTTTACGATCTACCATGAAAAGCTGAATGACAACCAACCGTGCTCCATTGCAAAGGCCATCTGATGGATATTAATTATGCATAAGCACATATAAAATTCTGAAACTAACGGTATTCCTATCTAGAGACAGTCTATTCTCAATGATTGACTGGAGGTTTTCTGGGGAGTCGTTTAAGTTCAACCAGCTACAATCCCTCGTGACACGACCCTATGAGAATTGGGTTTGGATTTTCACGTGACTATCGACACCATGAAGTTGACCATGACTTTAGCTTTGTAACGATAGTTCAAGATCATGCATTCGATAGATAGTGCAGCCTCTACGTTTATGAGATGCAGTAAAGCGAAGGAAAAATCAAGTCTCTTAGATGCTCATCGAAAAATCTGTTAGACCTGAACTTCAGAACCTTAATCATTTAGTATTTATATCGTGATGGCAATCAGATGTGTTAGAAATAAAAAACCTCGATGACCCTAGTCCGGCCGAGGAGATGATTAACTTTGAGAGAACAAATTAACGCTTTAGAGGAAGACAAACTAAGAGCAAATCCTGGGTGTTCTGGGCAGCATTTTGGTGTAAATTTTGGATCAAGTTAAAAGCCAATCTGGATTGCTCGCCAGAACAGACATCATTTTTTAACACTCAAAACAACCTTTTAACAGGTGTATAGAGTTGGCTAACTTGAAGAAATACTTTATCATGACTTGATAATCTCAATTACTAGATTTGAATCTAATTGAGCATCTCTGAGGTCTAATTAACAAAGACAATGCTTGCTTACAATTTTGGCAAAATGTCAAAGAAATTTGATATAAAGTCCATGGAAGATTCTGGATACAATGAAGATAAAGGGACACACATTTTTTGTTAAAATGTTTTTAATATTTTTTACTAGGGAGAAAAATGTGAAACTTGAAGGATAATTAATCGTTTTTTGACTGTTGAAGATTCAAACGACTGTGTCATGTTGTCAAGTGAATCACACTCTATATTACTAATCAATTACATAAGATAAAATAATAGACGCTCATTATGATACAAAAGTGAATCCTAATCTGAGGAAGTATCTCACAGTGCAATTTCTCTCATCTAATTAGTTGGTGTGATTCAGCTTTGCAAAATATGAAGTTTGAATCTTATGTTGGCGTCGACATGTCTATTGGTCATGATGCCACCATAAATCGAATGGATCAGTCAATATCTAAATAGTTGAATCGTCTAACTTTTAAAAGTATATGTTTCAGCTAATCTTCAATTCGTAACCAGAGATCTGTCATCCATTCGTCGATTATTAGACTCTCATGTTTTATACACACCTCCAAGTACACTTGAAGTTACATTATGCAATAGGCCGCTGCTACGATTTCGGTTATAAATCGAGTAACAGTAATTGTATACTCCCATCTGAAGAACTAAATCTTAGGGCGAAGAAGCTTGTTAGTTCTAGTTGTTTTAAGGTTTCCTGAACTCCAAATCAATGCCTACTAATTGAGGAGACAAGGAATAGGCGCTCGCTAAGGATTAAGGGATGAATGATTCTCATGTCTGAGCTTCTCATCGAAAACACAATGAAGCAATCTGCGTCCCAAGACATTATTTTCTCAAACGTTTCATGGTTTGCATCAGCCATGCTTCCTACCCGAATAACGCCGTTCATCACTAGATTCCAATCGGTATGAATGTAGAGATAAATAATACTCTTTTGGGATTCCGCAAGGGGATGCTAGGAGTTCATTCTCTGACGTGGCTTCACATAGGTCACTAGAAACAAAGCACGGTCACAGCGTTCACAACTCAAAAGCTACACCTAGCTCATCCGAAAATACTATCGAAGAGATATGAAAATTCCAATCGGCCATGTTTTCAGAGCTCTCAAACAAGTTCAGACCAGCTGAGACGAATTAGATTTGTACTGTTATATAAACTCATAGGTCGATTCCAATTCAATTTACCTGTCTTTGAAATAAATTCATATTAATTTCATCTCTGGTTAGCCAAATCCCAAAGCGTCATTAGGTACTTGGGCTTGCTTTCTATCTCAAAAATAGAGTTGGACGTGGCCTCGTGCCCTAGAAATCGGAAAACATGGCAGCCAGAGGCACCCGGACAGCGAGGATGATGGAATATGAGAGGCAGGCTGAAGAGCGTGCCAGGGAAATGGAGATAATGGCTGAAGAGCGAGATCGGATGATGGAAGAGTTACTCAAGATTCAAAAAGAGCAAGACCGAATCGCACAGGAAGAGTATGAAATTGCTCAATATTACGAAGCAGAGGCGTTGAGACACGCCGAAGAGGTTCGTATACATCGTGAAGGTAAGCATATTTTGAACTATAACTCACCGATTTTTAACAGTGACCTAGAAGTTCGTCGCCATCAAGAACGTATCCGTGATCATGAAACCAAACTTCGCGACCATGAAGCCACATCCGAAGCCTTCGCTAAAATAGTTGCCATGCCCGCCAAGATAACCCGAGATCGACAAGTTTCTTTCCAGGCTTCGTTGGGAGCCAGAATGCCCGATCGAAATGGCCAAACATGATATTTTTTTTAAGGTATTCTTGACTTAGCAACACTTTTGATGCTCTAAACTCAGTTTTTTTGTTGAATCATTTACGACGATGATAAATACCAGCAACTTTCAAGTATGGGCCAATCAATATCCAAGGTATTAGGACATCCTGAAGACGCCCGGGGAGGTAGCAAACTTATTGCATTTTTAATCCTCCGTAAGCCTTACAACCGTGGATTTATTCCAATTACTCAATTTCAAAGATCTGAAGTTCGAACTAAAAATGCCTTAACAAAGGCTTTTTTTGCTGCGTCATCCAAATCAAACACTCTTAGAGGTCTTCAAGACAAGAGTTTGAGTACCAGTAGGGAAGATAACCGCTATCCACATTACCAAGTACAAAAAAAAGAAATCTAGTTGGAAATATGTGCGTATACATACGTTTTATGGAACTATGAAAAAAGAGGCCTGGCGATGACTTGCAACCATATCAACAAACCATTCCTAAAGTTAACCATTCATTTTTCTCCATTATAAATCAACTCCATTTATGGAAACGATAAGAAGATTGGATTAAGAGATTAAACTTCAGAAGACAAAGCCTCTGAGAACTGCTGAGACTGCTGAGAGCATTCGGGTTGCTTAACGGGGTATCAAAATGGAACCTTGATATACAAAGTAATCTGTGTATCATCACAGATTTGATGACACCAAATCAATTATCCTTAATGTTCGACTCCCACAATCACTTAATGACTCCTATAAGTCTTATTATCATACCAATATGAAAAAAAATTCAACAACAGTGTAAGTCCCCTGAAATCATTTTTTGCTGTCGCTCGTACTAAATAAATCAACTAGTTTTTCCAATAAATACTTCAAACTGCTCATTGAAGTTGAATATATCAATCAACAACAGTTAAATCTTCACAGCAACTATAGAGCTACGGGGGCTTTTTTAATATTATTTTTCGTTCCTAGCTCTAGACCGCAGCCTTTTTTTATCGAGACCAGATCCAAGTTCAGGTCCTACTCATAGGCACAGTTTGTACATACATAAAATGGATGAAAGAAATAAAGAATAATTTTTTCACACAAGAACGTCTTCCGCCAAGCTATGTAAATTGACACTCCATCGATTACCTCTTAGTGTTTTGCGGGGAATATTGTAAAGATTCAAATTCTGCTCACAGTTCATAATTGTGTTAGCCCGTCCGAGGATGTAAGCGCAGGGGATGCCGAAGTATCACGTGACAATATGTCTTCGTATGTTGGTTGATATTGTGGGTCTGTGGCTAGAGCAACAAAGGGCCTGGCTGATTTCCCAAAATGGGAATAATTTGTCTGTGTATCTATCATAGTTATCCCTGGGTCGACAATTCTTTTTCATCTTCAAATCTTATGCTTTAGGGCGTGTTTGACATCTGAGTTGGCTGGGTTTCTCGGCGCTTATTTCAACCATTTATACCCAGATTTAAGTTTGATACTGCTGGGTTGCGTGATTTTAATCTACACTATGCAACAAAAGTGTCCCAGATTTCAGCAAAATTCTACTCTTCATCATATTATGGTAGAACAACAAATCAGAGTGACTCAAAATTTAATTTAGATATATATAAATACTTGATAATTAATTATGTCAAGTTTTGAATTGTTAGCTTTTATAGAAAAGGAGTGGTGTTCGGAAGAAGATGACTAATTTCTGGG
>JAATOF010007912.1:0-12288 GCA_013170925.1 Podosphaera leucotricha
AGGCTAAGCACTAATTCCAACATTACTCGAAGAGTATAGTTCCGGATTACTGATGCGAAAGTTTCAAAGTAATCGATCCCTGCTTGCTGCTCAAATCCTCTTACAACGACCCTCGCTTTCTTGATTTTCTCTGTTGAGTTGAGTCCAATTTTGTGTCGTAGTACTAGTCTAGAAGAGATTAGATTTCTTGACTTTGGTGGATTAACTCTAATTAAAGTGAAAGTCCCAGTTGTTTCAAGGAATGTAAGTTCTTTAGTTATTTGTCACAGATTGACCTAGAGCTCAGGTAGCAGCTAGAGGTTCCTAGTGATTTGTTTTCTATCGAGAGACTAACATTTAACAGATCTGCTCTTCTAGACATCTTCACCTCTTCCAGAGTGTCAGAGCAGCATGTAGACAGCAAGGTGGTGGGTGGGGGTGGTGACAGGCTAAGGGTGCCATGCTACATAATACATGAGATAGATGCATTACCACTCGGCCAAAAGGCCAGGCCAGAATCATAGAATGCTACCTCCATAGTTACATGTATCTCCATATATACATCATACAGAAGAAGGCAATCCTGACACAGAGCCTTCTATCCTCAGAACTATCTTCAAGACTCTTCTAGAAGCTTCCTTAAAAGATGACGCTAAGCAATTGACAATCAAGATCCCTGTCCTAAATATGCCTATGAACTGCATAAGGAAGATTTATCTCTGATATGAGTGCGAAAAGTGTTTGGAATGCTCTTGTTGGATCGATTGTCACGGTTCAAGGTTGTCAAAGCAGAAAGAATTTGGAACAGCTGAAAAGTAGTTTATTATTAATCTATAAGGAATAAACGATATCTCGTGATATATGTTCTTTTTTTTTTCATCATTTTTCGTGTATGCAGCCTCAAGGCTATGACACTAATGACGACGGAAGTCTTATGTTTCATAGAATGACTCAGTTTGACGTTGGAACACTCATACCCAGATTTCATTTGCAGATACCACTCGAAGTTACCGCCTTGCGACATGAAACCTCTTCCGTGAATACCCACCAGAGGGAAAAGCGGGAAAAACCTCTAGTTATCTGAGCATGCCTTGGTCACTCCACGAGAACAGCGACACCGCGAGAATTGTGGCTTGTGAGTCTTGCTGGATACGAACCAGCTTTCTCCTGTCTTAAATGGGGCATGTGTTCAGGATACCCAGAATTTAGTTGGGAGAACGGCGTAGACGATGCACCACTACACCATCCGACCCGTGACATATGTTTGTCGTGCTTTATTTATTCCGATCGCTTATAGCCCATCATACTCTGCTCATCCTTGGTCTGTTTGTTCTGCTCTATCGTAGCAGAGCGAGTATATGGATCAATTGTTACTTTTTTTTCTGGGACGAATATTCAGTCATCTGTCTAACTCGGCAATATTGCGAATTTATTTTGTCTTTGTCGCGTGCCCGCTGAACATCACCCATCACCCATCGCTATCGCCATCGCCATCGCCTTAACCGCTTTCGATACTAACCTGAACCACTCGCCCTCGATATTCCTTTTCCTTTTGAGGGATTAGATCGTCTCATGTAACTCTTATACAATCATTGGAGTAATTGTAGACACCCGTGTTGCCCCAGATCTAAGAATGGGCTCAGGTGGTACCATATTTATAGATCGGAGCACTTGCGACGAATCGACGCCTTTTTCCGAATTTCAGGATAAGGCCAGCTGTATTCCATCTGCTAAGAAATACTCTTGATGCGAGAGCCTTTGTGTTCTAGCCGAATTGTATGCGACAAGAACGTGTCGCTTCTTAACAGGAGCAGCATCGTCAAGGTAAGTGAGATTGGAGATAATTCTGCAGCAATGATACTCCAGTGGCTATTAATACCAAAATCTAAAGACTGAAGCACGGGAGATGAATGATGTGAGAGGAATACAAGTTGAACATTATTTTCTTGTACTCCTACATAAAATCTGCGTTTGTATGGCTGCCGAAACCATCCAAAAAAAGGATTCACGACCGGTTTCCCTCAAACTTCGTTTATGGTAAAAATAATTCCTTTGAACATCTGAGAGTAGTCTTATAATTTGTGCATCCATTATCTAACGTCGTATATATTCAATCTGGAGTGCATTCTTCAAACCATGACGGTTGAAAGTTTTTGCGCTCAAAAATGGCGAGAGGCAGGATGATCTTGACAGTTGCATAGATCGCTTCAAGGGTAAACACCCATCAGCGATTCTCGGGTGATTTAACACTTACTCGTCTCTTCCGCAAAGAAGCAGATACAATGGTATTTGAACAAACACCTAATCCAAGTCCTTGTTCGTCCATGTTCCACGTATCTTCGGGCTTGGCATTGTGATAGATCTCAACCTCTTTGAACAACCCGTAGAGCGCCTCCAAGGCTGATCGAGACGTACCAGTGATTCGGGAGCTCTCAACTCGTTTACCAATAACATTTGAAGCTTGAGTGTTTCTTTTTATGAAATTAGAAATCCATTCTTTGCCGAGTCGATCTGTATCTTCATTTGATCAGATGATTTGACAACCCATTTTTCGAGCCCTCGCATGAGAGGGGGCAACTCTTAAAGCGACGTTTCAAGTATCTAATCGAAATGACTTTTTTTTTGTTTTGGAGATAGACTCTACGTTGGTTGGTTAGATATCCCTCGAGATGTACCGGCTGCTCCCCGATTACGAAGTTCATGCTCAGATAAATTTGGATTATATTTCAAATCTAGGATAGTTTGATGAATTTACTCTTCGAGTTGAAACATAGTAGATGCGTTTTTGGTTGCCTATATAGGATAATTTAACTAGATGTCTGAAGAATTTGACGAATTTGGGGTGACCATTGTTAGGGGTCTTGGCGTACAAGAGGCAACAAAGATCTGGATTCCTGGAACTAAAATTAACAAGATAAGACGACTTTGTGATGGAAAGGAGCACTACTGGTCGCGTAAAAATGTCAATCTCCAGAATCAGCCATTGTGAGTTTACCGATCGAGGCGCTTCAATATGAAATTATGAGGTTATAAGAAATGGTATCATACTCAATTCGGTACTGTACATGGCCCAGCTATAGTCTCATAGGGCACAAATTAAGCAGTGCTTCAACTGCAGCTAATTGGGCCATCCCACACTCAAAGCTCCTGTAAAAAGGGGTCAAATGCGATGATTGTACCGGAGCAGGATGTTACTATAATTGTGGCAAATAACACAACGCGTGGCAAAAAGGCGCATGTTCAAACTTCAAGGCAAACAAGGACAATGCTCAAAGGGCTTCGTATGTTTTCTTGGGGAAGACGGCAGATATAAGAAAAAACACAGAGACATCAACACCAACAACTACAGCTACAGCTACAGCTACAGCTACAACGATATCAACAGCACTCAATAACATTGACCATTGGCTCGCATCGATTGCTAGCCAAAATACAAAGATAAATAAGGAACAGAGACGCCAACGCAAAGGAGTCTTGACCCCACATCTCAATCGCCTCCAGCTTCTTGGCAACGCTCGACGTCCGGCCACAAGCGTCTTTAAGGATATCTAGGAAACCAGGAAAATCTACAGAAACAATAACCGGGTAGATTAATAAGGTTCTCACCGCTATGGTTTTCCGTTTTATGTAAACTATAAGAAACTAGATACATGTATCCTCCTGCATGGGCCATTAAAGGCGTCAAATCAGGTTAAATGAAATCAAATTCAATTATGATTAAAGAGAAATAAATGTGCGAATTCTGTGGTTATGATACTATTTGAACATATGCACCAAGAATTTATCCTGAAACTAAACAAAATTCAATTATGGCTCAACTTCAAATATTCAGATTTCTTGATACGCACGTCACGCAGAAAATTTATGACCAAGATACTGTCGATTGTCAAATCATCTTGCGTCTCTATCCAGCATAATTTTTATTGTGTACATGTAGATCGATAATATTACGAAGATACCTCAGTTTAGGTCTTACAATTGGGGTCGAAAGACTTCTATATACACTTGTAGCCATTAACTCCGTGATCCTGATTCTCGTAGCTGTAGGTACCCAACCCCCAACTTGATAATCCATCTGTAGTTGGGCAAGTCTCTCGAGCTGGTGGTGGAATTATACAGAGTGATTGAACAGCCTGAAGTTGGTGTTGTGGAGTTGCCAACCTCTGACTATGTTAATACATTGTCAATACAGAGCTTATTTATATATTACGATTATATGGTGTAATATATTTAGTCAGGTGCCAAGCAAGGATACTTTGGGATCCTAACAATAATTTAGTGGGTAACACCAATAACATAGAGATGCACTCAATGATAGCTGTTCAAGGACGCAATCCAGGTTATTTTTTCCAAAAAGATTTAACCCTCGATGAGCCAAGGACTAAGCTGTTCGATCCCGTACGTTGTAAAGTTTATGTCTCGTCCATATACATGTAGTATCTATTACAAAATTTAATTGCCATGATCCCAGGAATGGCGAGATTTTCAGATTATTGCTTGATTACACTATCTGTTGCCCCATTACGACGCAGAGATTCGAATTCTCGGCCTCTGGACTCTAATTGACGGGTTTCTCTGCACGAAATTTCATGTGACAGTGACAGTGACATTGTGCATGATTGCTTGGTGTTTTGCGTAGTTTTGGTTTACCTTCTCGTAGATAGAGCTTTGCTCTAGCTTTATAAACCTTTCAAACACGAGTTCTTGCCGGGCCAATGATAGGATTCCTCACATGAAAGGCCAGGTCGAGTTTGATGAAGAGGTTGTGAGTCACCTTGTGCCTGTAGAATATTTGATGGGTCGACGACAAGCCTAGGTTTGCCTGAACTCGAATCCATTCGGCCAGGAATCATTCATGCTATTTAGAAAGCCTAGGAATATCGGAAAAAGCTAGAGTGACAGCTTGATGGTCCGAAATGCGGCACTGAAACGTTGACCGTGAGATGCTCCATTCAGGTGTAGCTTTCTCTAATATTATGGCCGTTCGCGATAGCTTCAAGGACCTACCTGATGAGCATGATTTTCTGTAAACTGTAGCACGTCAGTCGAATTGACAATCCTCGAAAAACTAAGAGCAATTAGGAACATAGTTGACGGACGTTTAGGAAGAGGCTATATTTAGGGAGAGATTGATTATAATGTCCGAGTGGATGTTAAACAAAGACATCCAGTCCCGTGCAAAGCACGGGCTCTTTACTATATATCCCCTGTCGGGACGAAAAATGCTAGGATGCAGCTCCTGGACTGACTTCAATAAAGTCTAAGAATTACAAGTGAGAGATGGCATTCATAGACATGCGCATGAAGCTACTCCTCCAAATTAAGTTCAGATCTCAAATATATGTATGGTGAAAAGCAGATTTGTCGCGCCATCCTCATCCTCTACGCGCTAGTCCAAACTATCAACACCGTGACCCTCCAGTTTGAAGCTCCGTGGGAAATTCACAAGGAAAAGTTGTCAGGCCGAGGGGATTAGCGATCAGGAGGCATTGAGGAAATTACACGTATTGGCTTCTCACAGACGCGACATTACAATTTGATATAATCATATGATAAGGGGATCGAATATCGATCACCTGACACTTAAATTTGGGTCGATATCCTAGTTTCAATCGACAGCCGAGTTGACGGGCGAGTTTCCGACACAGCCCGTCTCGCGTTAGTGAAGGTCGTACACAAGAGAGACTTACATTCACTTAATCAGGTATATGACTGACTGAGCTTCTCTTTGAGGCGATCATGGCAGCCAGTACCTACACAGTGCGCAAGCAATTCCCATGCCTAAATCTGATCTCGGTCGCTTCGCTAATCGAGGACGCATGAATGGTCGCCATGGATACATTGCGAGCTGTCTGTGCGCTCTCCTCAGATCGACAAGAATGGACTAGGGTAGATCCATAGAGAACCCTCGCTGCAGTAAAATTCCCGGATAATTATTCCGCCTCGGGATCAATTTGGTCCGACCTCGTGTCAGTTCAAGTGGTCATATGCATGCCAACGTTTCTGGATCTCGTCGTCGGGTCCTCTCGTGACCGTTATAACTAACATGAGAGTCTGATGTGATGTGGCACGCTTCTCGCTCCAGCCTCCAAGTATAAATTTATTAACTGATTCATTAATCATCCGGAAACTGCACAGACGGTTGTTTCCGCGCCAATTTAGTTCTCAACCCTTGCATTTCTGGACATTCTGTCTTGAACGAGCAATGTTCTCTGGTGCATGTACGTTCGGCGATAAATTTTACCCCCTTATCTGAATAATTAATTATATAGCTACAGGATAAAAATAATATCTGGATGGCTGATGATATTTATATATTATATATTGTGTACCGATGATTATCAATTATCGCTGGCAAGACTCACTACTTCAACCAGACGTACTTAGTAAGAGTATAATTCACATGTAAAGTTAGTCTAAGGATTGTGAAAGTGGTGAAACATTCTTTGTTCATATATCTCTTGTCGAATTTGGTAGAGCCTCAGATTATGTGACGTCTAGAAGTACAAAACTTTTATGTAACTGTAGCCGTTAAGAAAACTTAATGTTCCTGGTAAGTACCCTGATTATGCGACCTTTTACCAAATTGTACTATCCCAAATTTTTCAGGATTTAGAAATACAATTCCTTGGCCAGGTTAGATATGTAGATAAGAGTAAATGGTTTTGGTTATCACCCAAGTGTATGGCGAAGAGAAATGCATATAGAACTTACACCACTTTCAACATTTACCCGATCAAAAGTTTAAAACTCTTCTATTTATCGGACTCCAAGTTTCATTCGTTGTGAGGGTGGTATTTTCTGTTTACCAATAAGGCTATTTCATCAGCAGGCAGGCACGCTAAACATGTACTGCAATAGTATATTTCTTCCCAAATGAACTATCCCTTATTTATTATGATATAATAGGATTAATATTTAGGCTAAAGCCATGGTATCTGCTTAGCCCCCTTACCTTCCCTGGTCACAATACCAGACCTTTTGTTGCAGAGAGCAACATTAGAATTAACGCCCCGACTCCGTGCATGCTGCTAGTAATTAAATCTTCATTATAAGGGCTTTTCAACCTGCTATGCGTCGAATATTATGACACCCAAAAAGGGCCCATTAAAGGAATCTTGATACCGTCACTCATGTTGATGGTGTCATATCTCTAGTTTGTGTCCGTGTTTTAACATGAAAGGCCTCTTTAAGTCGTTTTGTTAGACGTGATCTCCGACTTTGCTCTTCTGCATTTTCAGTATTCGATGTATACTCTTCTGGCAACTGTTGTCTAAGTTGACGAAGGACAGCTATACTCTCATCAGGCGGTGCACGGCGGAGCTGGTTAAGGTCAAAAAACCGGGCAAGACGGTTAAAATGGGGGTTTGATGTTTCACTGGTCATATAGCTTGTATCAAATCTCACTAGGGGTAGTGAAGTCTCATGACCTTGAGAATTTACCTCTACATTGGAAGCAGGACGGAGATCGAGGCGACTATAAACTGTTAAATATATTAAGAATTGGGGTCAGACCTTACCATAGCGGACATGTTCCACAAACGTTGAGTAGCCATGGATCAACGCAAGCTGGATGAAATTTGTGATTGCAAGGTAATACACGTAAATCTTCTCCAGCCTTAAAATCTTCGGTGCAGATCGAGCAACCCACGTCACTCTCATATTCTATATTTTCTTTCCCCGATTTCGAAACCACAATGGGCCCCATTCGCTCTTTCCCCTCTTCTGTAATACCGCTCTTTCCACCAAAATCCTCAAGATCTGTGTGTATAGATTGCTCTGCCAAATTGTTTTGAGTGTTGCCTTTCAAAGGTACCGGATCACCAAACTTGACAATCGGTAAAGTCTCTAACATAGCTTTTGCAAGCCCCTTTGCAAGGCTTTGTCTTGGTCGACCAGGGTATCCAGCACCCCTTGTGCCATATCTCTCTGGGTGACGATGAGCACGGATTGCACCAGTCGCAATTATAATCAGGAATAGTAAGGTTATAATTCCTGTGATACTGTAGAGAATACTCATCGCTACAGCCGTGGTTGGTGCTGGTCCTCCTTCGTTATTAGTATCCATAACGGGAGTATTGTGGAGATTTGTTGTGTTGGCGTAAATGACAGCCTGTAATGGCGTAGCTGAGGAAGGATAACGCACCATGGTAGATAGTAGGTCTCGAGATTCATTGAGTGATGCTATCGAGTAAATCGACTGGTAATCATAGCTCCCCGACTGAGAGCAAGCTTTTTGACTTAGACTGTAGAGTATAATCGCCTGTGGCTTCCTCTCAGCGGCCAGACCAACAATTTCCGACGCATTGGTTGAACCAGATGAATCGCAACAAATTAGGGCTACATCAGAATCGGTGATTCTCTCACTAACGTCATCACCATACTTGAGGCTACCTTGAATATTATAAGCCTAGAGACCACTACGGTTAGTATTGTGAAGGTACTGGATAGATTCTATAGCGTACAGATAATGCGACAGAGTTTTGGCCCATTCCAGCCGCTACAGTGAGCGGAACAACAATGTAGGCCCTGTCATTGAATAACGGACTTCCTTGGAGCTGAAGAATGAATGCTGAATTAGTTTCTTGCACTGGGAGAGTATTATTTGTGCTAGTGACAGATTGAGCAGAAGCAAGAACTACAAAGACGAGCACGAATATTGAAAGGAAAATGCTAGTAAAGCAGTCTCGAGCAACGATCGACGTTGACATATCCACTGAGAGATACAATTAGGAAAGAAAATTAAGTAGAAAGAAGAGGTTGTCTAGTGATTATAATGCCAGCGACTCTGACATGATGGGATATTGGATTAGATGTAGGTACGGTCTCGTTCAGTGAAGTTAAGAGAGGAAGGGGTGTAATTATGATCTTCCAATACCATTCATTAGTTTTGAGCCGTGCGGCCCGCTGCCCCAGCATCGCCAAGCCCAAGCCCAAGCCAGAAGCCAGCCGCCAAAACTACTAACAAAATATACCTACTTCCTTAATACCTTTCAGAAGCATGAATAACAATAATATTGACCGGCAGGTCTTCTTAACCGCTGCGTCCAATGACAAGCTCCATATCCTAAGCGAAGCTCAAATAAACAATCCTTATTTCCATACAATATTCTTAGGGAGGCCGTCAGTTGTTCGTCAATCTTCACACGAAGTTTCAAACATGTAACAGACCGGCAGATCTTTTCTTAGACCATGGACTTATGCCACATGTAGCTGGCTCGCATTCTTTATGAAGACTATCTTTGCCCAGTGCTTTCAGCTAGGCAATGCCGCTAAAATGTTAAATTCTGGAAAAAGTATTGTATGCATCTTTCAACATTCAACCAGAAAAATATACAATACTTATACATTAAATATCTGAGCGGGTTGAGGGTAGTACAACATGTTAGCTATAGTTCTTCGTTTACGAGCACCACGACAATTACGATGATACCAAGGCTCTCTGATGTAGAACAGATGAATTTCAATCTGACAAGGTATTTCGAATAAAAATTTAACATTTGAAATCGGAAAACCGTTACAAATACTTAACTTTTACAAAGATTCGTACCATCATCATTCTGCACAAACGCTTGGTACACCCCCGGCTGCCGATCAAGGAAATACCAAGCCTTAACGTTTACACGTCTGTCGTATGCGGTCACTAAGTGGGTGAGAGCTGGGGTAGGGATTTATAGAATTCTACAAACGACAGGGTTAAAAATAACAACGATCACTTCCAAATAAGGTACTGACTCACACAATGTACCCTATATTTTCATGTAAATACTTTGATACGCTTTGCCTAATTTGGAGATGACATATGTCGTAAAAGGTTGTTCGTATGGAGAAATTTCTTGGCGACATAATTTTATTGAACCTTATTCATTTCTATTTGTAGTTCAAGTGCCCCGTGTGCGGAAGAGCAATCAGACTGGAGACCAATCATTTTTACAGGAGTTTGACGGATGAAAACTCTATGTATTGTATAATTATTTTTTCCATGACCTCTAAGCTCAATCTAAACACACGCTGTGAGGTGCAGTGTCTGTATCCTCGAATGAAAGTTTGCTAGATAACTACTTCCCCACAGTTCTAGTTTAAGAGCGGGAACACTTACAGCTCCTAACGAGTCAGTAACTAGCCATTTCAAGAACTGCAACGATACTGTTGTAGTTCATTAGTTTGACTACTGCCCAAAGGTGTAAGGTGCTCTGGGTTTCGGGCATCTGAAACTTCACAACGTTCGATAGCGTACTGGACATGTCTTACAAAGTAGGTTGTAAAAAATCCAATATTTACTAGCTTAGGCAAAGACTCATTCATTCATACCGAGGAAACTTGGTAGACAAATAATTCAATTTTTTTTACAAAATATTTCGAGAAGTTGTTTTTGTTTTGTTTTTCGATCGTAAAAGTTGAGGAGAAAGCCAGGTATTAAAATTACCATTACTAATCGCGGGGTTTACTTACCCCCGCTCCTCCGATGAAGCGTCCTTCCTGAGTTTCTCGGGCCGCTCATATTTTATCATGAGGGCGTAGCAAAATTCCCCGACTTTTTGCACCAGAACTCGCAATTCATAAGTTTGTTATTGTTATATACAGGTGCTAAAACTTAGGAATCAGAAATTTTATTGTGTATTCTCCTTGTGTGGGAACCATGTCATGAAAGCAAAAATTGAGCAAGGTATCCTCGTTTGAGCATTGTACTTTGTGCTCAAAAAGTTGATGAGTCTTACTATATTCCACTTGTAAGCTGAGAATATTAGACTTCTTACTATATTTTAGAAGATTGTGTGCTGGATTTGTAAATTTGGGGCGGAAGCCAAAGTCATGAAATTATACTAGTAGTTTTTTGCAAGAATCAATACTTCCAACTTTTGATAAGCGGCGGAATGTTCCCCCTTCGCTAAATTAGTGCATCTAACCCGCTTAAACTTCCAAAAAGGGTAACTAATGAATTCCAACAAAAAATTCAAGTCAAGCCAAGAGAAACTGCTAAAGAGAGCTAGAGGCGGTAATGTAGCAGCGAGGGCATTCCGTTAATGATGAGGGCCTTGTAGAAAGAATACCAATGTATGAAATATCTGGCACATTAAAAACAAAATAGCGAACGAAGTCTGGAGAGTAGATCGATCATCACTTTTTCGGTTTAGCCAAACCGTATTATCGTAGTATAGCCCTCTGTGATACATTCACAAGCACCATTCCCTTCTTTCGATTGAAGATGATCAATATGCACCCAATCCTTCAAAAATTCAGCTGTCTTCTGCCTATAATTACCCAACAATGATTTACTACTACCGTACCAAACTGACCGAACTGGGTGGCCATCCCTGATATATTACGCAGGAGACGATTGCCGACTATGATATTGTAATTTTTAGTATACGAAAGGTATCTCTATTATTTAGAGAAGCATCAATAATCACAAAAAGACCATCATGAAACAGTTCAGCTTTGTGTTCTCTTTTGCGTTGTTAAAAACCCAATCACTTTTCCCATAGACTCTTAGCCTAGCTTTCTTTTCCTGTGGATAAGCGCGAATTTTACCCCTTGCAGCTTCCTGGTGGCTACATGAAAACGAGCATGTTTGAACTTCGAGTTTTTTATCCTAGCGACACCTTAACCAAAAATAGTTTCCTCAGCCGGTGTTGTCTCTCTGATATGTGCAGCAGAGGATTCGTCAGGTAAAACTTCAAAACCTAAGGAAATAAAAAAAGGGTAACAAGTAGCGTTCAGCCGCCTACTATAAATCCTCAAGGCTTGATCTAGAGACCAATGTGAACAACGGAATTTATTAGTTGACAATACGGCGTTGAATATCGTCTTGAGCCATTAAAATGCTTTGCAGAAAGATACTACCTTTTTCCCAGCAAAACGTTGCCAGCCTATCACGCTTAGTCAACTGGTACAATCCGAAAATCACATGAATCTGTCATGGCAGTTAGAGAAATGAAGCCGTGTATCTTGTCACACAGACCATATCATAGGGAGCAGCGAAGAAGGTTGAAGTGGATACATATACCGCCTGACCAGTATACAACGTGGGTCTCGTGTGATATATGCTGCAATACAAAAGGGAGGGTCGGATGGTGTAGTGGTGCATCGTCCAGGCCGTTCTCCCAAGTAAATTCTGGGTATCCTGAACACATGCCCCATTTAAGACAGGAGAAAGCTGGTTCAAACCCAGCAAGACCCACAAGCCACTTTCTCGCGGTGTCGCTGTTCTCGTAGAGTGACGAAGGCATGCTCAGATAACTAGAGGTTTTTCCCGCTTTTCCCTCTAGTGGGTATTCACGGAAGAGGTTACATGTCGCAAGGCGTTAA